>JAUEPT010000250.1:0-42623 GCA_030435635.1 Armillaria borealis | reverse complement strand
CAAAAGGAAGGCGCGTACTTTTCGATCACACGCAGCACACTCACGCTTCGTCCTTACCATGCCATCTCCGATGTACCACTAGAATTTGAAACGACGCCCTCAATAATGAATGACCCACCGCCTCCATACCCTTCTCATTCAAGAAGAATACGAGGCTCCAATCGTTCTCGACGCAGCAATCATCTTCAGTTATCGTCGACTGAATCCGCTGCGCCATCGCCGGAGCTGCCCAATGAAACCACGCCCTTTCTGACACGGCCTCGCTCGTTGTCGCACGGCAGCCTGCTATCCTCGATTTCGGCGTCGCCCTCGTTGGGCCAGACGATGGTCACGATGTTTGACGACTCGGACCCCGACCAGTATAACCAGAATGACGGGTGCGCTCTGCCGCAAGCGTCGTGGTCCTACTTTCGGCCGCTGCGGAAAAAGGTCTATTATATGTCGCTATTCCATTTAGCTGTCATCAACTTCCCCTACGCTCTGTTAACATGGATCTTTTTGTTTGTGTTCACACTGGTGTGTCATCCTGTTATTTGTGCTACACTTGGTGCTGATGGCTGTAGCTCGGAACAACACTCCTCGTGGCCTTGCCACTAGGACTTTTACTATGTTTTATCGATTTGCTAGTAGCTCGAGTCCTGGCGCGCGGAGAGGTGAACACATTTCGTATCCTATGCAGTTACGTGTCTGATGTATCGGCAGCTATACCTCCAAACTAAATTTCACTTCCCTCAAACATCGCTCCGCCGTAAACCAGTTATATTTACGCGGCAGCGTTCACCTTCTCGAGAGGACCTCGAATCCACACCTCTTACCACGAGCATCTTGCTGGACGAGACTTCCTTCTACAAAAACACATATGCCATGGTGTGCATTACCTTGTGTTTTCAAACTACTAACAGCTAACGACTCGCTAGTTCACGGATCCCACGTCCTATCACTCATTATTCTACTTCCTCGTCATAAAGCCGCCTATCACTCTGCTTTTTTCGCTATTCATTGTCATCTTTGTCCTCCCTTCTTTGATTCTCGTTATACCTGCTCCTGCTTCCCTGCGTATCGTCAGGAGAATGGGTATGTGGCAGGCCGCGGTAGCTTTGGAAGGCTTGGCCGGAGAGGCTTGATCTCTTTGTATCTGTATTACTAACCGCGGACACTTCTATATCTCTATAATATACGTAGTTTACTTTTCCTCTGGACTGGCTAGAGCGTCTTTCTGTTCCAATGGTAAGATATCATTCAACACATACTCATCATGATCACTGACAGCAGGTACAGGTCCATGCAGCGGCCTAGGCAGAAACATTTGAGCAATATGAATGCACTCCAGACCTGCGTGTTTTCATTTGAATAACTTTTGCTTCCATCAAGATAGGTACGATCTGAGCCGAGATGCTTGTAAATCTACCTGTAGTCTGGTAGCTGTTAGCCACGACGACGGGACATCCCACCGTAATAGAGCTCGAAGTCGTTCCCTGCTTCTATGCCAGCATCAGTTTCCCATATCGAGGACTACATCATTTTAATAGCGCGCTTTTTCTCGTGGATCGTTACGATACGACGACAACTAAGGCTATCGAATCGAGCCCTCTCCGATATAAGCTGCACGCTGCATTGTTTTCATCTGGTTACTGGCCATTGAGGTGTGCCGACAGTGGCGGTGTACACGAAGAGAACGTTCTCTGCATTGGTGAAAGAAAGGCGCCATCCGAATTGTGTCTTCGAAGAGGTGGCCCCCACTGGGACGTGCCAAACTCGGAACTTTCCTACGCAAGTACCACTAAACCTTGTATATTATGCGTCCTATCTGTATAGCCTCTGCCAGGCATTTAGAAGCTGAACCATCTATGTACCCAACCGAGTCGATCATCTCACTCCAGAAGTGCATGACATAATTGTATCACACGGAGGTAGCCTGCGGCATGGACTGTTCGTGTAGGACCGGGGTCGGCGAGTTAGGGATGAACGAGGACGTTAGCTTAAAGCGCTGATGCAGAAGGAGAGCGTGGGTAAGAGATGGAAGAAGAGGGCAAAGAGTGTAAACTATGCCGTTACTGGAAATAGTATTTTCTGTTCTTCAGATGCTGCTGCTTCGTACACTGCTTAAGGTATCTCTGTTTCTCTACATCCACTACATCCAACGAACTGGTTTCTTCGTTCCGGGGTCTTGCCCTAGCGCTTATATCTACACCCTCGAAGAACCACTGTCCAAACTTTCTATCGGATACAACTGGATCCTTTCCATGGCAAATCAATAGTTTAAAATCAAACCTTACAGGCATTGTGCTAATGCGATCTAGAGCATAGGATATTTTTATGGGAGTACCACTTCATAGGATAGCGCCAAGTTCCTCAGTGAAGGTAGAGGCCCTCGAAAAGTATACAGGCAATTACTGTTAATGCGACCTCAATAATATGCTTACAGTGGTCCAGTGATCAGAGACTTACACGCAGCGGAAGTTGCTTGGAAGGGCTCCTATGAAGGGGCATCGGTATCGACCTCGAGTCGTTGCCTATCGTAGTGGGCGGAGAACTCTGTTCGCCATTGGCTTTCCCTGAATGACTGCCAGTAGCATCGTACGCATTTCAGGGGGTCGCGAATAAGAAATCCCGGGGCGAAGTAACAGGACCCGGAACCGATAAGGTCTCTTTTATGATTCCGGCGGAATCGTTTAACAATTTGAGAATCCTTATGTCCCATTGGGGGTCCCCTATTTGGCGGAACTTGACTCTCGACCAGAAGCGACGAAGTCGAGACTCTGGGTGGAGAAAACGATCAAGGGGTTAGATTGGAAGTATCCGCATTCGAATAGCCGGGGTCGATAATGCAAAGCCGTAGAGTACACAGAGTAAAGAAGCTGGACGGAGCTCTTCATTAGACAACGTTATAACAGAGCGAAATGAACGTACCGCTGAAAGTGCGCCCTTATCGCGAGCAAGCGTAAAAATATCGATTTCCTGGCTAGCGTTGGTAGCATTGAAGTCACAGGAAATCAGTGCAATCCACGGCGTCTTCGCTGATGAGGTTTTAGAGTTGGTATAGGTGAATGAAAACTGGACGACACACTTCCAAGCATATCCTTGTTCACGCTGGATTCGGAGAAGTGTTCCAGGGCGCCCTAAATCCTTCAGTACATAGGTCTCATTGACACTTCGTTTTTGTCGCTTACTTCACTGACACCAGTACTGTTTGGTCCGACCAACGTATAAGACACGGTTTCCATGTATGATCTATTTTCTCATCTACCTTCAGACCCAGGCATGACACTAACTCGGATACATACCCGTTGGTGTACCATTGAAGATGCAGCGTGGACACGTCTGTGATGTTCAGACCGTAAGAGATAGCGTCTTGCGTTGAATTCGTTGGCCACGCAGGGACATAGGAATAGACGTTTGGAGCCAAGAAGAGTAGCAGGGTCGACAGCCATGCCCAAAGTTGCATAGGAGATGCAAGAACGAAGGGAAAAGCTATAATTTGCAAGGAACAGTGTGGTATTTCCTCTAGATCGCTGTCAAAAAATTTCGGGCATGGATTGCCGAGGCCCAGCCGTTTTGTGTGAAACTATTTCCCAGTGGAGGACTGCAGTGCTTGTTCGTTGGTTGTGGGACGACGGTGTACACTGTTAACAATATGGCAAAGGACTTATCAGGCGCTCTCTTTGAGTGTAGGTCCGCGTCAGCCAATTCCAAGCCAGTTCTTATTTATTTTTATTCCTCCACGTGTCTCGCACTCGGGAAGTCGGCCCGCCCTACGCTATTTCCGGATTTCCTCTTCCGGCGCGCTGTACAATTCCACCACAGCTCTGAGCTAGGAACTTCGATGGGTCAGAGGTTTTGAAAGATCATACCTGACAATGGGTACGTTAGCCGATCGGTACCTTACTCTCACTCTGAAAGCCTTTATCTGGCAACCTGATATTGGACCTGGCTTTAGTCTCGTAAACCAGACTCATGAGCTCAATTCCGTAAACCTTGTTATTACACATATCTTTGGTCGTGACGAATCTCAAGCGCCGGAAGCTTTTCATAAGGCTTTCTGCCTTCATTACTGGTCCGTGTATCAGCTCACTACGGTATTATGTTAATTTATGTACCGATGTGTTATGTCAATGTAGCTTCCTTCTCACATTGTCGAAGAACGGCTGTATCTGGATGCTACCCTCTGGCAGTCCACTACCTTAGCACAACTACCGGATCTGCATCATGCGGTCACCACGGGATCTATACCTCAGCCGTGGATTCATACGAAGTGCTTCGACCAGTCACCAGGCTTTCCACCGCTACCGAGACTTGGTATCGGGCCCGGAGGCGAACCTTCAACTTCAATGAACCCGACACGCCCTCGATTTCCTCTGATTATTAGTAGAATGGAAGGAAGTTGAAATCCCGCTCGGTTCCGACGACGTTATCTGATCTGTATTGCGCTCAAAGCCCTTCTTGAATCTACGCTGAGCCTGGGTGCAATCATTGCACAATTACGGGCATGTGATTGACGCGAAGCAGGAAGATAAGGATCCTATGACGGAGGTCCTCGGAACCTCCGCGAGAATAGGGACGGAACGACGAGCGTATTTTCTAGCTGTTGATTCTTAAAAATTGACGTTGATGGGCTGTCTTTTGCGGGCTTGGGGCGAAGCGAGTTCCGGCGTACATTCCAAAAGTTCTCTCAGGCATATACTTCATACCATGGGACTATCTGAGATTCTCTTCTCATGGTAAATTGACTATTTGGCCGATGTCAGATGGCCCTTAGAACTTCTTGATGATATGGTTCTCTTCAGCAGTGCCTTTATTTATCCACTGTGTTCTCACCATTGCTGGCACCATGCGGAAGAGAGAAGAGCGTATCAAAATACACGTATCGAAAGGCGAACGATGGCGTGCACGGAGGCAAGTTTGATCCTTCTTCGACGAACACCTCATAATATTGAACATGCTCCTCGTAAGAGTAAGAACTTTATCGGGAGGTATCAATTTGGAACTTTAGATACCTGTTGACATCAACAACATCCTCTTGGACCGCGAATCAGTTGACGAAGAGCTCTTTCTTCTTGTGGGTCGATGGACTAGTAGAAGGGTTAGAGTGAGGGTTTCTAGCTTGCTCTCGCGACGAAGACGGCCCGTTCTGGTCTTGACTTGGCGAGGACTCAAAAAAGGCTTTATCAACAATGTCTCGATCGCAGGAAGATGATGTGCCCACCTGATGTCGCATCTCCTCAGCACGCTTCCGCGTTTGTCTGGCTTGTTGTGCCATACTTCTGCGTGACGGTAACAACGGAATCATTTTGCTCCGGACTGCCAGTTGCGCCTGATCCAAACGATTGGTTTAGATGAGTCATGCGGCGAAATCTCTGAAACTCGAAAGTACCTCGGATTTGGTGTCTTGGTAAGAAACGGACGGTGGTGCGGGAGCGATACGTATGTGTCGGGGAAGATGAGCAGCTTTAGGAGAATCCGAAGATGAAGCGGACGAATGGGATGAATCTGTGCCTAATGACAGCGTCGCCATTAACCTTGGGCCTGAGAGCGGGTTTTATAATGAATGAGCTTCTCTGTTTCTGAAGCAATACAACTCCATACCGTATCATTGACAGGTTGAACTGAGCTGGACCCCGGTAATCCGGTTGGTGGATCTACGTGGTTCCTCTGCAACAATACGTGAGTTTAATTTACGAGCAGTGTTAATATCCACCTTTTGTTTTGGGTTTGGAGATTGACGAGCTATGGCTCGTTCGCGTTCTCGCCGCAGCCTTTGGGCAATGCTTCTGTTCGACGAGGGGACATTGGGGGCATTTAGTTGCTGATGGTCAAAAGATTCTAGGGGCGTCATTTTAAACTGTATAGGGAAAGGGATTAGCGTTCTTCTACACCGGGGTCCGCAGAAGAGACTCACTTTCACCAAGAAAAGTCACCGAGAGATCTTAAGGTTAACAGTGAGGAACTCGATGAGGGAACCCAGAACGGTGGAGTGTCACGAACAGTAAGATCGAGTCTGAGATTTGCTGAAAAGCCCAAGGGTGATTCTTATATTGCGCACGACGGGAGAAGAACACCCGAGCATCACGACGCTATGTGGCACAGTAATTGAAAGGCGAAGAGCTTCTTTTTATGAAACCGAGACACGAGGCAAAACTCCAGAACTGTAAGACGATGAGGCACAGAAATACTTCTGTGTTACTTATGTCATGGAAGGAAAACTTACTACGAACACGAGATCAAGTTGCCGTCAGTTTGGTTCGTTGTCAGTAAATTGCTGGGAATTTGGATCAGGTCCTGAATTGCTCCAGCAAACTCATCTCTCTCAGTTTACTGCGAAGCATACGGGCGAAAAAGTGAGGGACAGATTGTGGAATGACTGAGAGGCGTCGAAAGCAAAGAAGGGATGGCACGTGACCTTGACTCACCCAGGCCCACTGGCGTCGGCCACCACGATCTTGTACCCTTCCTCCTACCATCATGTCCGACTACAGCTTCTCTGACGAAGAGTACTACGATGATGAAGATATGCTCGATGGAACTCAAGACGATGGTGAGCACGGCGCTTAGTGGTGCCTGTACGCCTCATATGCTCATTTACGGCTAGTAGACGACGACGATGACATGGACATGGACGCCTATAATGAGGACTTCAAGGTTGATACCAGCAGCAAGCGGAAATCGTACGAGATTGAGTATGAGTCGCTCAGCCAATCCGCTGTCGAGAAGCTTATGCAGCAAGAAGTCGAGTATATCACTGGTATTCTGGGTGTCGACGTGAGTCTGTCGTAATTATTCTCCAATCGCTGTAGCTGATGCAGAAATAGTCTGGCGTCGCTGCTCGGCTATTGCGCCACTTGTCATGGAACAAAGAACGACTAATCGAGAAGTACATGGACAACACCAGCTCTATTCTCGTCGCCGCAGGCGTCACCGTACCGGAACCTCCGTCGGCGGCTTCGCCTATACGGACCCATACAGGAGATCGTCGTACCACGAGATCGTCATCGAAGATGTTTTCAACCCTCTCGCCATTGTCCAAAACATCTTCCAAGCCCTCATCATCATCATCATCTTATCAGCCAACACAAACTAGACTTAAGGACGAGCCCTTTGTCTGTCCTATATGCTACGACGATTCGTCAGATCTTCAAACCGCGTCGCTCGATTGTGGCCATCTCTTTTGCACAGGTTGTTGGATGGCATACGTCTCCTCCAAAGTTCGCGACGAGGCCGAACATTGCGTTCGATGCATGGCCGAAGGGTGCGCCCTCGTGGCCCCAGACCATTTTATTCAATCTGTTCTCGCGGGCGAGGACGAACCGACATGGGCTCGCTTCCAGGAGCTGCTCGCCCGCCACTTTGTCTCGTGTAACCCAAATTTGAAATACTGCCCTCATCCCGGATGCACCAATACTGTGTCATGTCCTGCCGCGGCATCCAAATCTAGTCTGACGAGTGTCGTACCAACCGTATCGTGTGGAGCGCGGGGAATTCCGGGCGCTCCAGAAGCGTCAACTTCAGCTGTGGCAGCAAAAGAGCACTACTTTTGTTTTGGATGCCCGATCGACAGTGATCATCGCCCCGTGGTATGCAGTGTCGCAAAAATGTGGCTGAAGAAGTGCGCGGATGATAGCGAAACAGCCAATTGGATCAAGAGCAACACGAAAGAATGCCCGAAGTGCCAGAGTACGATAGAGAAGAACGGGGGCTGCAAGTGCGTGTCTATAATTCTCTTCGAAATCTTTTGTGCTGATGGTTCATCAGCCATATGACTTGTAAAAAGTGCAAACACGAGTTCTGCTGGGTTTGTATGGGTCCATGGTCGGAACACGGCACCTCGTGGTACTCCTGCAACCGATACGAGGAGAAGAGTGGGAGTGATGCTCGAGATGCGCAGAGTAAAAGCCGCGCGTCGCTGGAGCGATATCTACACGTGCGTTTTCGCGTTCTTTGACGCCGTTATTTTTAACCTGCTTGTTTAGTACTACAATCGTTGGGCTAACCATGAGCAATCCGCCAAGCTTTCTCTGGATTTGTATGCTAAAACCGAGAAAAAGATGGAGGACATGCAGATTACGTCTTCATTGACTTGGATTGAAGTCCAGTTCATGAAGAAGGCAGTGGAAGAGGCCGATAAGTGCCGTATGACTCTCAAATGGACTTATGCCATGGCATATTACCTCGCGAGAGGGAATGAGAAGGAACTATTCGAAGATAATCAGCGAGATCTGGAGCAGGCTGTAGAAGACCTCGCCGAGCTGCTTGAGCAGCCGATAGAAGCTGAGACGATCCCGACGTTAAGGCAGAAGGTGACTGACAAGACGGTGTGTACTCGCAGTTTGGGATTGAACAAATCGTTAATATTGCTTAGGTCTACGTGCAGAAGCGAAACGAGATCGTTTTGGAGGACACGGCTAACGGATTCTTGGAAGGTCGCTGGAAATGGAATGCGCAAGTGGAAGGGTTTGACGAGCCAGACCAGTCTGATCTGATTTAACCTGGATTGACTTTTTCTCTGCCATTTTATTTAGATCCCAGATACTCGTTGTTCGTCAGATCTTCCTGTGCGCTATATCCTATCATTTTCCCTTTCCATCCATCGTTTTGTACATATCCAGTGGGTTTCTATTCTCGTCACGCAGAGTGTATATCAATAGCAAATGTACAAACAATATATAATGGCCAATGAAACGCTCTCCTGAAGGAAAGATCTTGAATGCGGCCCGGACGCCACAGGGTCCAAGTTGCCTCAATTATAAGTTGATTATAAGATCGGAGGTTCGGGAGGCCGAGTGTGTAGGACATACAGGAACATTGAACAGGCGGCGGTCTCGGAAGATATAACTGCAGCAGCTTCTTGGGAGCAAAGAAAGTAGCCATTCCTCCCATGCAGTCGAATTTCCACGTTGATTATGCTATTGAGCCAAAGAGAACTACCTGAAATTGTAGAAAACCTATCCTTTGGTTCACCTTTACTACTTGCGTACAACATGGTACGCCATCGATGACGACAAGAAGGTCTAAATCGGCGCTATTCCCTTCGGCCGAGGCCTAACATTAATTATTAGAATGTCAAACGCGGTCAGGCTCCTCAGGTCCAGGTAGAAGAACTGAGTTGGTCATCGAGACCGGAGAAAATGAATCCACAATATCACAGAGTTACCCTGAAAAATCGGTATTTAGGACGCAAAATGTGCTCGATATCCTCGGGAAAGGATTCGCAGAACCACGGAAAAATATAGATCATCACCGCGCCACGGAAGGCAGTCCTCCAGGCATACACATCCTCACGAAGTTCCGCCGTCAAACCTCCTCGAACACACCGCGGACTAGATACACGAGTCGAAGATGAGAGGCGCTTCGCTTCCAACTGATTAACAAAGCTGCGCCACAGGGTGAAAAGAACTTCCAGTTCGCGGAGTGGGATGCACTTTCTCAACAGCACTAGTGCGTTGTCAAACTGCCCCATGGAGTCAGCAATGTTTTGTTTGATTCAAGATCTTCTGACACGGGACCATCGCAGCATTCAATTATGACTGAAACGCCGCCTTCTTGTAACGTTATGGTCTCCGGTGCCGGCGAAAGTCGAGGGGCGATACAAGTCATTCTCATCCCCTCATTCGTCAGAACGGCCGAGAATCTGTACTTTGCCTTCTAGGAAGGTTGAAATGTGCCGTCGGGAGCGGCGTATTCCAATGGGTACATTGGCATGCGATGAAACAGAGCAAGAACCCCTCGGCAAGCTGCGCTATGGCTTTCGTTGATTTAAACAATCACGAAGTCCTATTTTCAATAGGAACTCCTAAGACAAGGTGACGCAATTCGGAGAGTTCGACGCGTCCTAAGAATGTTCCTCTGCTTTTCCCGGGCCTTTTAGCCATCCAGGATAGACCTGGGAGACTTGCGACCGAAAATACAGTCGAGGAGCGGTAGATAAAATGCTGGCGCTGTTTCTGCTCCCAGCACGGCAAATAACTGGATTATGCATAGCTGGATAGAAGTTGATGCCAAGATGTCGTCACACCCCCGTGGACTGACTTTGTCCTGATTCCGACGACAAAAGCGGGACTAAGGAAGAGAAGGTGTTCTATTGAGATCGCGATCTTTTATGACGATAGAACGATAACAGCGTTGATGGCCTGTTTCGAAGCCTTGCTCGTGACTGGACAGAGAATGACTAGATAAGAACAGATTCAGTCATAGGCCTATTGAGCTAAACAGAGATACCACACCGATATAAATCTGCATAGTAGAGAAGCGAAAAAAAGTGGGTATATATTCCCCTCCTCGTTCTAGATCCGCCCATGTTTTTGGACCCTAAATTCGGAGCTTTGCTTAGACATGTCTGGATCATCAATCCAGTGATTGGCGAGCCCAAAATAAAGGAATTACATATTACGCGACCGAAGCCAAATCAAAAGTGTGAAGCCCTAAAACGCACACACGAAAAAGATCATCGAGAGCATGATGGTCTTCGACGTATTGTTGGTTCATTCAAAGGCTCCATCACTCGATTATATCCCTTGCAAGAACACGGCAATGACCGCAACAAAGACGGAGGTGAGGCAGAACGCGGACTCTGAGCGGGGAAGCTGTAAGTCCAGATGAAAATGTATTGATCAAAAAATACGACACTCGCGAGGCTCCAGGTGGTGAGGCACCGGCTATGTGTACGGGAACATGCCTAGGTGCATGGATGATAATGTTAAAGATTCCGCCCATTCAGATTCTGTTCGCACAAGAATGTACGGGACCAGGAACAAGGGAGAGGGTCGACGAATTGAAAAGAGCAACAGCCAGGATTAGAAAGTTTTTTGTGCCAGGCGAGAAAGAAAGACATGAAATATGGAGTGCTTGTCATTCGGAGGTTGATATATGGCGGCATTGACAGCGCGACAGACTCATGCAAACAATGCTGACCGAAGAACATTTTTAGATGAGAACGAAAACGAAAGCTTAACCCACGATCAGCAGTCCACAGAGGGACATCCTTTACAAAAGGTGGATCCTGGCAGTGTTATATGAAAGAAGATCGCGTCCTCTGAGATTGTGAGTAGGATTCCCTGTGAGATTACATCAGTTCAAGGTAAAGATCAGGACAGTTCTCGTACCGCTTTCAACCGTTTTTCTCGTCATTCATTTTGGTCCTGTATGATATCCTGGTGCTAAGCCTTTTGTTTACAAACTTGCCTGCCTCCAGATACGAGACATTCATCCTTGAATGCGCCCTCGTTACTATGCTTGCGGCCATGACCACTGTTAACGTTATCGCATCCCGGTGGATTGAACCCATACCCGAGTTAAAGTTCGCAGCGAAAAGCAGATCAGTGTCGGAGGGTGATGTCGGCAGCGTTACAAGCAACGGACCTGGTACTAGTAGGGCTAGTTGATTCGCGGTGTAGTAGATGGTAGTAAGAAACAAGCCTTATTGGGTCAAGTGGCAACCCGATCGCGAAGCTTCATGGTGTTGGTCGTCTACTCTTCTAAGAACCACGATCATCAAGAAATTGTAACTGGGCCCACTGGGTCTGGAATCGTACTGGTCTAAGCACTACTTAGTCGAGATTGGATGCATTTTCAGATTTCTGTCTCTTTCTTTATATTCTACCTCCTTGTCCGGCAAAATTTCACGTCTCGGGTCTCTCTATTCAGTCATATTATGTGGAACAAATGCTGCTAATCAGCTCTATCAATAACGGAAATACACAGACGAGCTTCCTCGGCATTCTCGACTCAATGTGCAGCGCAACTTTTTCAAGTGGCTTTTATGTGAATTTTTACTCTAAACAGCATCAAGTTCTACGGTTTACCCTTTCGGTCACTCACACATTCCTTCAGAAACTGTAGGACATATATCCTCATACTTCGCTTCGTAAGTAGAAGCAAGGACCGAAAGCAAAGTGACCCAGGAAATAAATTGAGCGTGTGAACATCATGGGAACCAAACCTAACAAAATGCTAACAAGGTAATGAAAAGTAGTGCGATGAGAGCCGAGCCTTGTAAATAGGGCTGTAACAAAGAACTGCGAACGAAGACATCGGGAGAGCGGTGAATAAAGAATATAGCAAACAATCTCAGAAAATTCCTCTCAGTCCGTGTCATAAGGGAAAGTCAGCGCATTCTCTACAGGCCAACCATCGAAGCGTACAATTTTTGAGATCGTCGTGAGTATGCATTCTGGCGTATCTCCCTCAACAACTCCAACTCATCAAGCACGAGACTATCCTCGAGCGGCTCTCCCCGGACAATCAAAGTAAGCGTGTCCCGAGAGACAGCATACATCTTCTGCAACCGAAGAGGAGGATCATTCCTCATAAGATTCACCTTAACGCTATCCTGCGACTTCGCGACAAATTCCTGGCGCGCTTCGTCAAGAAGCTGGAAGGAATCAACGTTGGCGCCAGCCCTCCGTCGTTTCCTCTTGACGAGATTCTTGATGTGCACGTCAGATTTGGAGCGAACGATGTAGGCGGGGATCTTGTATCGCTCGGCGTTCTTTAAGATAGCTACATCTGTGGCGGTGAAGCGATCGTTGAATAGGACGATAATGGCGTCAAAAATGTAGAGTCCTTGGTCGTTAAAATACGTCCAGTCGGAGCATGCGAGGGTCCCCGATCCCGGGACGTCGAACCAAATAAACGGTTTGGCGGCATTAGGGTCAGGGTATGAAGTAACGACGGAGGTGCTCTCCACGTAGTCAGTTGAAGCGGCACCATCCTCGCCATCCCAGACGCCCCGGAACGCATTAATGAGAGAAGATTTGCCAGTTCCTGATATTCCGGTGATGGCGACATGGAACTTTCCCTCTCTGTAATAGCGTTGCTTGATTGCCTCGAACTGCTCCCTAGAAGGCAATTCAATGGGACGGAGACCCCTTCTCCATTTTGTCTCTACCTCCCTCTGAGCTTGAAGTGCCTTTTCTATCTGCGCATCCTTCTTTTTAGCCTCCTCTCGCAGCTGGTTAGCGCGCTGCGCTGCCTGCTGAGCTTCTAGCTGCGCCCTCCTGGCTTTATTGGCCTCCTCCTGCTTCTCTCTCTTGAGCTGTTCAGCGCGACGATAAGAATCGTTTGTCTGTCTTCGGAGCTGCTCTTCCATCGAGGCCTACGTGGAATGTTCTTGGAATGCGGTTTCGGATCCTCCTGCACGGAATAAACAGTCAGAAACCAGAGGTCGATGTCGCCGCATAGAGTACAGAGAGCATACCTAAATGTCAAATAACAGATTGTGTTGGCCGAGATCTTGGAAGTTCAGCCTCGAAATCTAAGAGTGAAGACGTTCAGAAGAGGAAGAACAGGTATTTTATGTGTACTGACAGAGACGAAGAGATGTGTTATAGGTAAAAATCAGGAATATATCAAGCGACAAACTGTATACAGAAAGCGTCGCAGACAAGGGGCTAGCAAGATTCAACACTCTGCGGCGTTTCCTCTTTACGTTCCTCGCTATCCTATATAAGTATATAAATATAAGCGCCCCGTATTTCACAGAAGATCAGAAAACACGTCGAACCTTGGGAACGAATGATTAATATGGCGCTGTTCTCACATAACCGCTTGACAACTCTCACGGCGTTTCGTGACTCCGCACGATGAGCTGCAACGGCCGAGGTGCTGGAACTACGCGTCCTGTGATCATACAGACTCAAGACAAGCGTACCACCTTCCACGGACGGGGTGAGGAATACCATGAGGCTGATAGACGCTGCTAGTGATAGTTTAAGTGACAGGAAGGACAGCCATGGAATTCAAAATTGATCAGACTCCATTTTGATCTGCTGAGCGGGGAAAGGGTGAGCCGCTGTGAACAGCCTCGCTCGGGGATTGAAGTGATTGAGGTGAAGGCATGTCGTTGGAAGATCCTTTGCCAGACACTGGAAGGCAGGTTGCCAGCCTCCAGGTCGTACACTGCCAGCGCAGCGCCACGGCCTTGACTCCAGATCCCTCGACTCTATCACATATTGAAGACCACAAACAGACCCGTCCTTAGCTTGCTCACTTTGTTACGAGACCGCGAGGCCTGAAGGCCTGACGGGGAAGTGGCCGTCGACGGCCGAACCAAAGGGCAGCGCGCTTGTGGCGTGAGAATGTTGATGTTTTCACCATCGGCCGGGCCCGAGTTCGCCCCAACCACCACTTGGCGGAGCATAATTCTACGATGTGTCGCAGCGCAGTGCTTCTTGGCTTGCATGTGCACGAAATTCTCGAAACAAAATACTACATCGAATCTATACGCCGATATTGTTGAATATGTCGAGAATATGTTTTGTATGTCATGCTTCACTTGCCCGCATATATCTTGATGTTCATTCGACAGTGTCACCTCTGAAGAGCGTAGAAGTGCGCAGATTTTTAACCAAATCATACAGGGAAACGCTTCAATAACAAGGCAAGACGAAATCAATTCGGATACACTACAGGGTAAGAGCCAGACTAAATCCGAAACTAAACCAGAAAAAAATTCTACGACGGAAACTCATGAACAGATCAAATCCAAAAAGTGTCGGTGAAGACGGACAAAAAAACGTGGACCATAGCAGGAGAGTTGCTAAATTACTACGCGAATAACCCCAAGATTCCAGAACCAGCTTTCTTCATCAGCTCTGCCATCGAGCCGTACGACTTCTCCGATCGGCGCGAGAACGCATCCTGAAGGATGTCTTTCCACAACTCATACTCATCGAGCAGGAGGTTGTCGTCGTCGAGCGGCTCTTCCCGAATCATCAGAGTAAGCGTATCTCGAGAAACAGCATACATCTTCTGCGAACGAAGCGGAGGATCGTTCTTCATCAGATTAGTGCGAACGCTGTCCCGCGTCTTCTTCATGAACTCCTTGCGAGCGTCGTCAAGAACCTTGGCGGGATCGCGCCTGGCGCCGGCCATCCGCCGTGTCTTCTTAACGATGTTTTCGACGTGTATATCGGATTTGGAGCGAACGATATAGGTGGGGATGTTGTATCGCTCAGCATTCTTCAAAATGGCTGCGTCGGTAGCGGTGAAACGGTCGTTGAATAAAACGATGATGGCGTCGAAGATGAAAAGTCCTTGGTTGTTGAAGTATGTCCAATCAGAACACGAGAGTGTTCCCGATCCTGGGACGTCAAACCAAATGAAGGGGTTGGAGGGATTCGGATCAGGGTATGCAGTAACGATGGAAGTGCTTTCGACGACATCGGTCTGAGCAGCTTTCTCGTCGCCATCCCAAATACCTCGGAAGGCGTTAATGAGAGATGACTTGCCAGTTCCAGAGATTCCGGCGATGGCGAGGTGGAATTTCCCTTCCTTGTAGTACTGCTGCTTGACCTTCTCATACTGCTCCTGAGAAGGCCACTCGACAGGACGGATCCCTTTCTTCCACTTCGCTTCCAATTCCTCCTGAGCCGCCTGTATTTTCTTCATCTCTTCATCCTTCTGGTTCGCCTGGTCTTTCAGTTCGTCGACTATTTTAGCGGCCTTTTCAGCCTCCAGTTTCGCCCTGCTGGCTATGTCGACTTGCTCCTGCTTCTCCTTCTCAAGCTGTTCGACATGGGCTTGGTTCGCCTCGTTCTGGAGCTGCTGGATCCTCTCGGCCTCCAGCCTTGCCCTGTTAGCTAAGTCGGCTTGCTCCTGCTTCTCCCTTTGAAGCCGTTCGATATAGCCACGAGCTTGGTTTGCCTCGTTCTGGATCTGCTGGATACGGCGGTCGGATTCTTCCCTCTCTTTTCGAAATCGCTCTTCAATCAGAGCCAGGGTCGGGTTCTCCTTAACTTTGTTGCCTCGAATCAATCCGAGGATGGATGGAATGACGGTCGCAGCAATTGCACCAATGATGGGCCACATGGCAGCTAAAAAGACAACAATCAGACATGGACGGTCATTTCTGTGCTGGGTACATTACAATGAGATGAACCGAATTCACTCAAATGTTTGAATTGCGGATCTAAAAGCGGCTGAGTATTCCCATTATGAGTACTTGTCCTTAAGACTTACAGATGTAAGAGTCCCAGGAAACAAAGCCGACGTACTACTGTGGTGGGGTCCAAGCAGAGTAAGACACAAACGAGGGAACGAGGGAAAATCCGGGCTCTATGAATCGGATACTTGTAGTACGACGGACGTGCTTTATCCGAAGTTTCCATTCTGAGGTATTTCACTTGAATGAGCTCGAACTGTATTGTCGCAAGAATAAGTCGGTGCTAGTTGATTATCTGATTTCACAAGGTCAGCCAAGAATAAACTTAAGAATTCGAGCGCTGAGATGCGTTTACGCGTCTTATCACAGAAAAATGTCGCAGCTCGTGGTAACTACGCACGGGGCGAGCTTAAAATATCATAGAACAGCGCGTTAAGTCTCCAGCAGTGATCTTGACGGTTCCAAGGGTTAATCTCCGCTGGTTGTTGGCGCTATTAGGTAGGATAAACGGGGTGAAGACAGGATAACCCCAAAGTTAAGGTTTGAAACCAAGGTCTGTTCGAGTCACTAGTAGGAACACACCGAAATGCCCGCCCTGTGTGAATGTTTCCCTTCACGCTTCGATCCAATATCCCTCAGCGCCACGATGACACAATGCCCATCTTTCCCATCGATTTAATGTGACGGGTTCAACGAAGTGGGTAAACGCCGACACCATGGAGGCAAGGTCTCAACCTGTTTACTCGGGATGCGCCTTGATGATCATTAAGCTGCAGCGTCTTACACTCACTTGTTAGTGCGTGAGTGCTGTGAAGGTGCATTGTTGGAAATCACTGTGAACATTCAAAGGGAAAGACGATAGCTGATCGCAACTTCTTTTACGGAGCACTCGGAGTGTCACTCAAAGGATAGTTTGGGAGTCAAAAAATCGGATTCATAGGCTGCAGCATATTCAGACAGCGATTAAGATATATGTAGTGGGTACTTCGTCGTAGATTTAACAGTATAACTAGGCGTTCAAGATCATGGGTTGGAGCGGGACCGATTTTTCTGAGCGTCGCCAGTACGCGTCCTGAAGTACGTCTCTCAGCAACATGTGCTCATCTAGAACAGTACAACCCTGGAGTCCCTCCGAGTCCCGTTGGACAATGAACGTAAGTGCATCTCTGGTGACAGCATACACTTTCTGTATCGGAAGAGGAGGATCGTTCTTTCCCAGAAGAATATTGACAGTCTTCTGCGTGGTGGCAAGATATTCCTTCCGAGCCTCCGCGGCAATCTTCACAGGATCAGCCTTCGATCCAGCGCTCCGCCGTTTCTTACTGATGAGGTTGTCGATGTGTACGTCGGATTTAGAGCGAACAATGTAGGCGGGGATCATATAACGTGCGCAGTTCTGAAGGATTGCCAAGTCGGTCGCCGTAAAGCAATCATTGAAAAGGATGATGATGGCGTCGAAGATGTAAAGGCCTTGGTCATTAAAGTAAGTCCAATCGGGACATGAGATGGTGCCCGAGCCCGGCACATCGAACCAAATGAAAGGATTGGCGGGATCAGGATCGGGGTAGGGAGTAACAACTGAGGTGGTTTCGACTATATCGGTCGGAGCAGCGCCCTCGTCGTCGTCCCAGACGCCTCGGAACGCATTCACCAAGGACGACTTGCCGCTTCCTGAGGACCCGGTGATGGCGAGATGGAATTTCCCCTCCTTGTAAAGCCGCCGTTTGTTCGCCTCGTACTCCTCTCGAGACGGCCACTCGACCGGGCGAATCCCTTTCTTCCACTTCGCCTCCGTCTCCCTCTGAGCGTCCAATATCTTCTTAATCTCCGCCTCCTTCCTCTCTATCTGCTCTTGCAGCTCGTCAGCGATTTGGGCCGCCCTCTGAGCTGCCTCCCGCTCTTTTCTAGTATCATCTAGTCGTTGCTGCTTCTTCTTTTTCAGTTCTTCGACTGTTTGGGCTACCCTTTGAGCTTTCTCTTGCTCCTTTTTAGCTCTATCAGCTAGCTCCTGCTTCTCTTTCTCCAACTGTTCGGTGCGGTGTGCAGATTCCTCCTTCTCTGCCTCAGCTCTCCTGAGCTGTTCGTCAATAGACATCATCGTCGGGTTATCTTCAATTCTACTACTTCGGATGACACCGAGAGTGGCGAAAGTGGTAGCAGCAAGGCTAGTCACAGTAGAGGACACGGAGTTTCCCATACTTTGACCGGGGGGGGACGATAACTGACATGACGATCATAAATGGGAGGTCGAGGTGAAAATGCACTACATACCTGATTGCGAAATGGGAAAGAGACACCCAACGTAGCTTGAGAATCTGAGAGCGGGTGAGAATATATATATGATAATGTACATTATGAAAACTTACGGCCGTACCTTGGCGTTTCATTCTGAGCGTGTTTGTAGCGATGAGAGATATCGGTGGTAGTTGAATGTTTTCATTGCGAAAAACACACCAAGTCCTGGATCCCGCGATCTGAGATGCAAAGACAGCCACGCGCTGCATGCACTTTGTCGCAGAAATCCCGGCGTGACAATGCACTGAGAATTGATGTTGGGGGGCTGCACCAGGCTCAGGAATTGTAGGACAGCGCATGCAACATCATGCTTCACCAGTGCAATGAAACGGCCATGAGGATGATAGGCGCCTGCTTAGGAGTCCGACCATATTGGGGCATAACAGTGAAAATTTTAGCACATTCCGTCGTAGAAAGGTGAGATCGGTGAAGGTGTGCTTCAGAAAATCGGTCCAAATGTTCTGGAATGAAAGTACGTCACAATGAAGAATAGCTGAGAGGTGATCGTTACATTCATCATGCGCTTTAGCAAAACACACGGACCCGAATCCAACGTGCACGTCAGAATGTCTTTCGGCGGTGTCTTGTGCAACTGTACAAATTGACTTCCGAACGATATCTGCAAAGAAGAATTAACAAAAAGATCGGAAATCGATATTAATTTCTCACACCTCACATTAATCCTTCCCTTCAGAGACCGTCTGGAAGTAGGCATTGACGAGCCTCATTATTTTGCACCTTTCAGGGGAAACCACGTCCGAGTCGCAGCATCGAATAATATATCGCAGCAACAGCAATGAAATTGATTCTTGTACATAGTATTGATCGTCTTTAGTACATGCGCTGTATGTCATGAAGATAGCATTGTTTTGCCTGCAGGCTGGAGACATACGCAGCGATATTGGAAGTGCGAGGCATCCGCGGTCAGGGAGTGCGCCAATGAGTGACGGGGTAAAGAGGAACTTCGTTACACCTCAAGTAGACGCCACGACCGAATAGATGGTGATTCCTTTGAGACTGAGCGTGAAAGGCATGTTTCGTGCCATCTCCTGTGCAGGCAGCAGATTTGAGAAGAGGTAGTAACCGAGTAGACACTGAGACGCACCGAAGTCCAAATCGATCGCCTTCCTCAGTTGCAAGAAGCTGTAGCAACGCTATAGATCGTTTCTCCATGGTCAGAATCGAGTGTCTGGCTACACCTTTGAGATATCTCGAAATTCAGATGTTGGCCGGAAGCAGAGCTCAATTATTCTCACGCCACTATCGTGGCTCAGTCTTCTCCCTTTCTCCAGCTTTCTCCTAGTCTCTCGTAGACAACGACTACAGTGGGGATGAGGTTTTGGAACACCAGGGATGAAATTTGGCCCGGCCTTTTAACCACAACAAAATCTGTCGGCTTTACCATTAGAGGGAATCCCGACTCATTTTGCTGTGGTCAAGAGCGTAGATCTAAATCAATAAATCTCATATGTTATCCACCCATTTTCGCCGGCTTTTACCTGACCAGAAATAGCTGCTTACCAGAAGTGGGGACAGTGGGTCAATTGAGGCTAAGACGAACAATAATGCTAAAGAATTGAAATTTTGTAACAAAAAATACGTGGTAACATGGATAGCGTTCAATGTCAGGGAACCCTGCCAAGTTAGCTTGCAATGAATCGGATAATGCCCATGCCAGTCTTCTTTATAAGATCCGACATCGTCCCATACGATTTCTCGAATCGTCGCGAATATCCATCCTGAAGGATATCCCGCAATAGCTCAGATTCGTTGAGCACAAGCATACCCTCGAGCGGCTCCTCTCGGACGACCATCGTCAGCGTATCCCGGGAGACAGCATACATCTTCTGCGACCTGATAGGAGGATCGTTCTTCATCAAATTCAACCGGACGTTCTCCTGCGTTCTCGCGAGATACTCCTTGCGAGCGTCGCCGAGAATCTCGGCAGGATTAGCTTTGGCCCCAGCTTCCCGCATTTTCTTCTTGATGATATTGTCAATGTGGATGTCAGACTTGGAGCGAACAATGTAGGTCGGGATGTTGTATAGCGCGCAATTCTTGAGAATGGCGATGTCAGTAGCGGTGAAGCGGTCGTTGAAGAGAATGATGATAGCGTCGAAGATGTAGAGACCCTGGTCGTTGGAGTAGGTCCAATCGGAGCATGCCAGTATTCCCGATCCTGGGACATCGAACCAGATGAGAGGGTTAGCAGGATCCGGATCTGGGTAAGGGGTGACAACCGAGGTGCTTTCGACGATATCGGTCATGGCGGCGCCCTCATCATCATCCCATATGCCTCGAAATGCGTTGATGAGAGACGACTTGCCCGTTCCCGAAATTCCAGCGACAGCAAGATGAAACTTGCCCTCCTGGTAAAAACGGAGCTTGGTTGCCTCGTACGTCTCCCTGGAAGGCCATTCAACTGGATGAATGCCTGTCTTCCATTTGGCTTCCATCGCCTTCTGCTCCTCTATAGCCTTCTTCGCCTCCTCCTCCTTTTTCCGCACCTGCTCTTGCAACTCGTTAGCAGCAGCAGCAGCCCTCTGAGCGGCCTCGTGTTCCCTTCTGGCAATCTCCATCTGCTCCTGCATCTCCCTCTCCAAGCGCCGTGCGTTTTCAGCCGCCCTTTGAGCTTCCTCTTGCTGGACTCTGATTCTCTCGGCCTGGGCCTGCCTTTCTCTTTCTAGCTGTTCAGCGAGTTGTGCGGCTCTCTGGGCTGCCTCCTGCTCCTTCCTGAGTCTTTCGGCTTGGGCCTGTCTCTCCCGTTCTAGCTGCTCGGCGAGCCGTGCTGCTCTCTGGGCCGCCTCCCGCTCCCTCTTAAGTCTTTCTGCCTGCGCCTTCCTCTCTGCCTCCTCCCTTCTGTGCTGTTCTTCGATCGCCCTCATTGTCGGGTTTTGTTCAGGTCTGCAAGACACGGCACCACCCATTCTTGGACGATATCTGGGAGATTTGACATTGATAAATTGGAGGACGATTCTGACAGAACCAACGTACTTTTCGAAACTTGACAGAGATCACCCAAATGAAGGGTAGGACTAAAATTGAGGATCTACGAACGAGTAAGTATAAGTATCGAGCCGACATGTCCTGAATACTTACCTTGGTGGCGGAGCGATAAGCAGGTAAACGGACGCAGTAGCGGCATCGTTGAAGACCAATAAATGCAGGCAGTGAACCAAACGAGGAACGACGAAAAAAAGCACCGTGTGAAGGTTCTTGTAAGACCTATACCAAGAACCTTGCTAATAGCTACGGCGGTTCCAATCCTGAATAGCCTCATCGATGACAGGATAGGCGCCATCTGATTCTCCACTGAACAGTCAAGAATATACCGAATCACAGACCTTCAAGTCGCCTCGCAGTACACACAATAGACCACTAGTTGCTATCGATTGAAAGCTGCACCGGAACCAGGAAATAAAAGGAAAGGATACATTTGCATCACAAGGGGTGAGGGCGGCGATCTTCATAATTCTAGTGACAAACTCGAGACGTTAGATGCTGACAGGCGCCGTGAAAGGTAAGGCAAACCACAAGTCTCGTTGACATCGGACTGCGTTTTGTTGTATTAATAGAGGGGTGAAAAGGTAAAGCACCATAAGAACCTGAGGATTACATTACAACGCAGTGGTAATGTGAAGGTGTGCTGTGAGAAATAGCATAAGCGCTTTGTGAACACCATATGGACCTAAGAAAAAATAAGTTTGTTATTAAGGGCAGAGTCACAGAATGCTTTACCTTGAGAGATTAGACGCGATGGGAAATGTGGAAGCCAGATCGAAAAGAAGGAAGATCCCGCGCTGTGAGAACGTTTGCATCCATACCCCTGATTTGGTGGTTCCCGCATGATTCGGGATGTATTACTGTCTTGTCCTCCGAGTTGAACACGTAACGGCATCGAACGAAAGGTTCAAATCTATCGAAATCGCACGATCACTCTAATTGTAGACACAAATAAGGGTGAGTGTGCACGTTGAAAGAGTGGCGATGTGACGTGATATGCTGCCCGGAAATATAGTATTAGGATCTTGGTATCCAGATACATCACCAAGTATTTGTGATGCTTGGGAAGAATGTCCTACCGGATTCTGCCGAAGAAAAGTTCAGAAATAATTTCAATACGATGAGATCAATTCAAACTAGGTGCAAAACACATGAGTATTGAAACGGAAAAACACCAGTCTAAAACATTGAGATACCAAGGAACACAATGGAACAGGATTGTCCACAAATGGCCATAGCAGGGGGAATGCGACGTCGTCAGTTCGTAAAGAAACGGAAGATGTCCATGCCGGCCTTTTTCATCAGATCCGCCATCGAGCCGTACGACTTCTCAGATCGTCGTGAGTAAGCGTCCTGAAGGATGTCCCTCAACAGCTCTAGCTCGTTCAGAACGAGGCAATCTTCGAGCGGCTCCTCTCTGACAACCACAGTCAATGTATCTCGCGAGACAGCATACATCTTCTGCGACCGGATAGGAGGATCATTCTTCATCAAGTTCAGCCTGACACTCTCCTGCGTCTTCGTGATATACTCCTTGCGAGCCTGGTCAAGAATCTTTGCAGAGTCACTCTTCGCGCCAGCTCCCCGTCTTTTCTTCTTGATGAGATTCTCGACGTGTATGTCAGATTTAGAACGAACAATGTAGGTCGGGATGTTGTATCGTTCGCAGTTTTTCAAGATGGCGATGTCCGTGGCAGTGAAGCGATCGTTGAACAGGACGATGATAGCGTCGAAGATGTAGAGACCCTGATCGTTAAAGTAGGTCCAATCGGAGCATGCCAGTGTTCCCGAACCCGGGATATCGAACCAAATGAAGGGGTTGGCAGGATTAGGATCAGGGTAAGGAGTAACAACTGCGGTGCTTTCAATGATATCGGTTGCGGCGGCGCCTGGTTCATCGTCCCAAACACCGAGAAAGGCATTGATGAGAGATGACTTTCCCGTTCCCGAGATTCCAGCGACAGCAAGATGGAACTTGCCATCCTTGTAGAAACGTTGCTTGGTCGCTTCGAACTGGTCGCGAGACGGCCATTCAACGGGTTTGATACCCTTCTTCCACTTGGTCTCCATCGCCTTCTGCTCCTCTAAAATCTTTTTCATCTCCTCCTCCTTCTTTCGCACCTGCTCTTGCAAATCATCAGCAGCCTGGGCCGCCATCTGAGCTGCCTCTCGTTCTCTTCTAGCATTCTCCATCTGTTCCTGCTTCTCCCTCTCCAGTTGCTCAGCCGTCTGGGCCGCCCTTTGGGCCTCCTCCTGTTGGACTCTGATTCTCTCAGCCTGGGCCTGCCTTTCTCTCTCCAGCTGCTCGGCATATTCGGTCGCCTTCTGTGCAGCCTCCTGCTGGATTCGGATCGCCTCCAGCTTGTGCCTGTCTCGTTTGTTCAAGCTGCTCCGCACGTTGTTGAGCCTCGCGTTTCTCTGCCTCCGCTTTCTGGAGCTGCTCGTCGATGGCGACCATCGTCGGGTTTTCGTTGACTTCACTGCCCCGAATTGCGCCAAGGAGTGCCGGGATAACGCCTGCAACAACGTCGAACACGCGGGATACAGTACCACCCATTGCTGATGAATCTGAGGGCTGAAAGCATGAAGGTCAGAAACGAGATCTCGGTTTCAGTTGTGTCGAGTACCTTGTATATAGATGTAAAGGGTCACTCTGAGAAAGACCTGAGCACGAATACGACGACCAGAGATGAGAGTGAGGAAACTCCAGTCGAAAAAATGCAGAAAGAGGACCTTGAAACGGAAGCCGGACTTTTGTGGTAATATTTGTACGTCGCTAACAAGCACTGTTGCCGCATCTAGCTGTGTGCACCGACTGTATTAGCCGTTCGTGAATATGTGCTACCTAATACCTCCGCTTACACAGAAGTTCTGGTGAGGCGCCCATAATCAAGACCCGGGCAGCAATTCGAAAGTGCTTGGCAGTGATCGGGGTTGATGCCAGTTCCTCGTCATGAACTTGAGAAGGGTGTCGATGCCATTGACTACGGTGTTCCGTTGCTACGAGAGTTAATGAGCCACGAGGCAGTGAAAGACTGTCGCATCTCATGGCAGGAGCTAAGGTGATTGGCGTGAAAGAGTGCACTGTGGAGAAAGAGAGGCGATCCCTGGATGGGACTAACCGCTTCAGATCAGCTTCACGAGACAGCGTCATCTCAAACGGAGACACCCACTGTAATTTCTGGTTCAGCGGTGATTTTGGCCTGTGGTATTGAACTTGAATCTCGAAAATTGATTGGTGTGACTAAGACTGGAAATGTGAAGATCGTAATGTTCGCGTCCATAGCTGGCGCTTTCTCGGGCGACGACGACGGCTTCCTGACCCTCGAAAATACCAACTAGTATTGTCCTTCACACCATCACAGAGACGGAAGTTCTAAGCAACTGACTGCACGGCCGGACGAGGGGTGACATCTAATTTGGTGGCGGGGCTGCAAGTTGGTACGCCTCGAGTGTAAAAATGCGGCTGTTTGTTAATCAGTCATGATACTAGATTTCTGACTGTAGAACTGACTGATATCCACCGTGGCACGCCAATACATGACCTTCATTGTCGCCATGAGCTGCTCACACCCCTCATAAACGTCCTCACATCGTCAGACCAATATCACCCTTCTGCGATTTCGCCCTGGTATGGTGTATCCTATGACTGTCCATTTTGTTCATTTAAGACAGCCACGCGTTGCATGCACTTTGTCGCAAAAATCCCGGCGTGACAATGTTGAATATATTGAGAATTGATGGTGGGGGGCTGCACCAGGCTCAGGAATTGTAGGACAGCGCATGCAATATCATGCTTCACCAGCGCAATGAACCGGCCACGAGGATGATAGACGCCTGCTTAGGAGTCCGACCATATGGGATACACTTCAACAGGCATAAAAGTGAAAGGTTTGGCACATTCTGTCGTAGAAAGGTGAGATCGGTGAAGGCGTGCTTCAAAATCGATCCAAATGTTCGCAGGAGGGGGGCTATGCCTGGAATGAAAGACGGTGTAAAGAGGACTTTCGTTGTACCTCCGGTAGATGCCACGACTAAATATATGACGATTCCTTTGAGGCTGACCGTGAAAGACTTGTTTCGTGCCATATCCTGTGCAAGCAGCAGAGTTGAGAAGAGGTAGTAACGGAGTAGGCACTGAGACGCACCGAAGTCCAAGTCGACCACCCTCCTTGGTTGCAAGGAGCTGTGGTAACACTACAGATCTTCTCCATGGTCAGAGTCGAGCGTCTGGTTACCCCTTTGAGATATCTCTCGAATCTTTCGAAATTGTGGCAAATGCTGACCAGTCAGGAAGCAGAGCTTAATTATTCTCACGCCACTATCGTGGCCTGTCGGCTTTCCCCTTTCTCCAGCTTTCTCCTCAAGTTCTCTTTCATAAGGCATTTAGTACCGAGCTCTCGAGCCTCCAGGTCTGAAATTGTAAAGAAGACGATGAGACGTAGACTGGTTACTGTCTCTCTGACCCTTGACGTTGCAAGCAAGAAAGGGTGATCAGAGAGACTGGTAAATCTGACTTTGAAATCCCAATGCTGCGCGGGTGGCTGAGAAGAGGTCATGTGAATATCACGTGTGGGCTTCGGACCGACTCCAACCGGTTGCCGATTATTTTCAGCTTCTTACTTTGATGTAACGCGAACGCCTCTCCAATATAACACCGTTCTTTTGACCACGTCTGTCTCTACTGACCCAGTTCCACTGTTTATACCAACAAAATCTTTTCACTTTGATATCAACCTTCGTAAATTGCCGTTCCGACCCTCCTGCACATTTTCCAACATGTTTTCACTGATACCGAAGCTGTAACATATGCGAAACATATTCTTATACACCCGTCTTCCTGAGGTGTCTTTTTCCAATGCACTCTCGCCTGCTGAACAGGCTCTCGCTTGGCGAAGCTGTCTACTCGTTTATATTGCCTCACAAGGCACTATTTTACATCGAGATGATCAAATACAGACCGCTCTGTGGCCTTCCCAGGGTATCGGAGCGGCTTCAGTTCTGTAACGGACATAAAACAAGACTACCAAAGTACTTGGATATGCCCAAGTTCGCTTCACGTGTGAAATGCGTTCATATTGACGAGACTCATTTTGTGGTGACTGCCAAAACACGGGAATGCGCCGTTTCGGGCTACTTGGGTTCTGCTTGACAAGTTCGAAGAACGAGTTATATGTTTCTTGAATATTTATGGAGCTATACGAGGGATTCATGGTAGTAATACAGGAGGGAAACACGTAAACGACGGTATTCACGGCGGACGCGTCTCGGTCCGAAGCCCACACGTGATATTCACATGACCTCTTCTCAGCCACCCGCGCAGCATTGGGATTTCAAAGTCAGATTTACCAGTCTCTCTGATCACACTTGCTTGCAACGTCAAGTGTCCAGAGAGACGGTTACGAGTCTAGATGAGACGGATGTTTAAATAACAAGGCAAAGTGAATCTAAACTATGTACCGCGTCCGACTACTAATTGCTAAAGTCAATAAGTATAAAACTAAAGACAAACTCGAGACAAACATTGTACCGTGCCAAAGCATATGGAAAGGATAAAAACCTGTGATGAGGGCCTAGTCTGTAGAGGATTGAATAGCGTGTATCCCAGTCTTCTTCATAAGGTCCCACATCGTCTCATATGACTTCTCAGAGTGCCGTGAATACGCATCCTGAAGCATATCCTGCAGTAACTCAGACTCGTTGAGCACAAGCATATCCTCGAGCGGCTCCTTTCGGACGACCATCGTCAACGTATCACGGGAGACAGCATACAACCTCTGCGACTTGATAGGAGGATCGTTCTTCATCAAATTCAACCGGACGCTCTCCTGCGTCATTGAGAGGTACTCCTTGCGAGCCTCATCAAGAATGCTGGCAGGATTACTTCTGGCCCCAGCTCGCCGCCTTTTCTTCTTGGCGAGATTCTCAACGTGGACGTCAGATTTGGAGCGAACGATATAGGTTGTGATGTTGTATCGTTCGCAATTCTGCAAGATGGCAATGTCAGTGGCGGTAAAGCGGTCACCGAACAGGATGATGATGGCGTCGAAGATGAAGAGACCCTGGTCGTTAAAGTAGGTCCAATCGGAGCATGCCAGTGTTCCCGATCCCGGGACATCGAACCAGATGAAAGGGTTAGCAGGATCCGGATCTGGGTAAGGGGTGACAACAGAGGTACTTTCGACGATATTGGTCGTGGCGGCGCCCTCATCATCATCCCATATGCCTCGAAATGCGTTGATGAGAGATGACTTGCCCGTTCCCGAAATTCCAGTGATGGCGAGATGAAACTTGCCCTCCTGGTAAAAACAGCGCTTGATTGCCTCGTACTTCTCCTCGGAAGGCCATTCAACTGGACGGATACCTTTCATCCATTTGACCTCCATCGCCTTCTGCTCCTCTATAGCCTTCTTTGCCTCTTCCTCCTTCTTCCGCACCTGCTCTTGCAACTCGTTAGCAACCTCGGCCGCCCTCTGAGCCGCCTCCTGCTCCCTTCTGGCAATCTCCATCTGCTGCATCTCCCTCTCCAACTGCCGTGCGATTTCAGCCGCCCTTTCAGCTTCCCCTTCCTGGACTCTAATTCTCTCGGCCAGAGCCTGTCTTTCTCTTTCCAGCTGTTCAATGAGTTGGGCTGCTCTCTGGACTGCCTCCTGCTCCCTCCTGAGACTTTCCGCCTGGGCCTGTCTCTCTCGTTCTAGCTGCTCGGTGAATTGTGCCTCTCTCTGGGCTGCCTCCTCTTCCCTTCTGAGTCTTTCGGCGTGTTCATGCTTCTCTCGTTCGGCTCTCGCTGCCTCCTCCCTTCTGTGCAATTCTTCTATAGCATGCCTCATTGAGGATTCTCCGTTACCCATACTTGCTGAAAACGGCATCAGTGAGATACAGGGTATGGGCATCTTTGATATCTGATGCATACCTGTCTGCGAACTAACAACTTAGGTCCCTCAGAAATGGAACGTTGGTCTTCAAATTCCAACACCTTCCAACGAATATTGCCGATTAGCAATGTCATGTTAAATTGTCTCACAAAAACTTACAATGGTGCCTCAATGGGGCAATTGATGAAGGTGATGCTGCGACCAGAGATACGAACGTAGCCGTAGTAGCGGCTAGGCCGAGAACAAAGAAAGCGAGCAAGGGGGGGTATCCAATGCAAAGAAGACTCTCCATGAAGATACTTCTAGGTTTTATATGAAGAAACTTGTGGCCGCAGCTTCGATTCCTCGTTGAATTTCCCAAGGTTCCACACACTGTCTTGTCACACCTAGGCGCTACCTGATCCCTTCCCTTCACACAATAAGATCCAGAAAAACACTCACGCTCAGGGGTGGAATCTGTCACACCCTATAACCACGGAGCAGTTTGATAACTTGGAGGACGTCTCTGACAGAAGCTACGTACTTTACGAAACTAGACAGAGATCACCCAAATGAAGGGCTAAACTCGAGGATCTACGAACGAGTAAGTGTAAGTATCGAGTCAACTTGTCCTGATTACTTACCTTGGTGGCGGCAATTCAAGTGATAAGCAGGTAGACGGACACAGCGGCAGTAACCAAGCAGTGCAGACAGTGAACCAAACGAGGAACGACGAAAATTCAGCACCGTGTGAAGGTTCCTGTAAGACCCATACCAAGAACCTTGCTACGGTGGTTCCAATCCTGGTTAGCTTCATCGGTGACAGGATAGGCGCCATCTGATTCCTTTCTTCACAGAATGGCAGTCAAAAATATTCCCAAATCAGAGACCCTCAAGTCGCCTCGCTATCGATTGAAAGCTGCACCAGAACCAGGAAATACGAAAGAAAGGATACATTTGCATCATGATGGGTAAGGGCGGTGATCTTCATAATTCTAATGACAAGCTCGAGGCGTTGGACGCTGACAGGCGTGAAAGGCGAGGCAAATTACAAGATTCGTTGACAAGGGGCTGCGTTTTGTTGTATTACAGAGCGGGGAAAGGGCGAAGCGCCATAAGAACCTGATGGATTCCATTGCAAGGAAGTTGGTGGTGGTGTGAAGGTGTGCTGTGAGAAATAGCATAAGCGCTTTGTGAACACCATATAGACCTGAGAGTAAACAAGCTTGTTATTAAGAGATTAGACGTGATGGGAAATGTGGAAGCCAGACCGAAAAGAAGGAGGAAGATCCCGCGCGGTGAGAACGTTGCATCCATCCCCTTCATTTGGTGGTTCCTGTATACATTACAGCCTTGTCCTCCAAGCTGAACACGTAACGGTATCAAACGAAAGGTTCAAATCTATCAAAATCGCACGATCACTCAAGGGTGGGCGGACACGTTGAAAGAGTGGCGTGATATGCTGCCCGCTTCCCGGAAATGTATTAGGATCTTGATCCTCAGATACATCACCAAGTATTTGTTGTGCTTGAGATGAGTGTTCCCGGATTCTGCCGAAGAAAGGTCCAGAAGTAATTTCAATAAGACGAAACTACGTGCAAAACACATGAGTAATGAAACGGAAAAACGCCAGTCTAAAACATGAAGATACCAAAGAACTAATTGTCCACAAAATGAGCATAGCAGGGGGGAATGGAGGAAATGCGACGTCGTCAGTTCGTAAAGAAACGGAAGATGTCCATGCCGGCCTTTTTCATCAGATCCGCCATCGAGCCGTACGACTTCTCAGATCGTCGTGAGTAAGCGTCCTGAAGGATGTCCCTCAACAGCTCTAGCTCGTTCAGAACGAGGCAATCTTCGAGCGGCTCCTCTCTGACAACCACAGTCAATGTATCTCGCGAGACAGCATACATCTTCTGCGACCGGATAGGAGGATCATTCTTCATCAAGTTCAGCCTGACACTCTCCTGCGTCTTCGTGATATACTCCTTGCGAGCCTGGTCAAGAATCTTTGCAGGGTCGCTCTTCGCGCCAGCTCCCCGTCTTTTCTTCTTGATGAGATTCTCGACGTGTATGTCAGATTTGGAGCGAACAATGTAGGTCGGGATGTTGTATCGTTCGCAGTTTTTCAAGATGGCGATGTCCGTGGCAGTGAAGCGATCGTTGAACAGGACGATGATAGCGTCAAATATGTAGAGACCCTGATCGTTAAAGTAGGTCCAGTCGGAGCAGGCTAGTGTTCCCGATCCCGGGACATCGAACCAAATGAAGGGGTTGGCAGGATTAGGATCAGGGTAAGGAGTAACAACTGCGGTGCTTTCGACGATATCGGTCGCGGCGGCGCCTGGTTCATCGTCCCAAACGCCTCGAAAGGCATTGATAAGAGACGACTTTCCCGTTCCCGAGATTCCAGCTACAGCAAGATGGAACTTGCCCTCCTTGTAAAAACGGAGCTTGGTTGCCTCGTACGTCTCCTTGGAAGGCCATTCAACCGGATGAATACCAATCTTCCACTTGGTCTCCATCGCCTTCTGCTCCTCTAAAATCTTTTTCATCTCCTCCTCCTTCTTCCGCACCTGCTCTTGCAAACCGTTAGCAGCCTGGGCCGCCATCTGAGCTGCCTCTCGTTCTCTTTTGGCATTCTCTATTTGTTCCTGCTTCTCCCTCTCCAGTTGCTCAGCCGTCTGAGCCGCCCTTTTGGCCTCCTCCTGTTGGACTCTGATTCTCTCGGCCTGGGCCTGCCTTTCTCTCTCCAGCTGCTCGGCATATTCGGTCGCCTTCTGTGCAGCCTCCTGCTGGATTCGGATCGCCTCCGCTTGTGCCTGTCTCGTTTGTTCAAGCTGCTCCGCACGTTGTTGAGCCTCGCGTTTCTCTGCCTCCGCTTTCTGGAGCTGCTCGTCGATGGCGACCATCGTCGGGTTTTCGTTGACTTTACTACCCCGTATTGCGCCAAGGATTGCCGGAATGGCAGCTGCAGCAACAGCGGCTATGCAGGATACGGCACCACCCATTGCTAATGATTCTGAGGGCTGAAAGCATGAAGGTCAGAAACGAGGTCTCGGTTTTAGTTGTGTCGAGTACCTTGTATATAGATGTAAAGGGTTACTCTGAGAAAGACCTGGGCACGAATGCGACGACCAGAGATGAGAGTTGGGAACCTGAAGTCGAAACGATGCAGAAAGAGGATCTTGGAACAGAAGTCGGTCTTGTATGGTGATATTTGTAGGCCGCTAACAAGCATTGTTGCCGCATCTAGCTGTGGGCCTTGACTGGTCTTCACTTGTTAGCCGCTCGTGAATATGTGTTACCCAACTCTTCCGCTTTCACAAAAGTTCTGGTGAGGTGCCCATAATCAAGACCCGAGCCGAAATTCGAAAGTGCTTGGCAGTGATCGGGGTTGATTCTAGTTTCTCGTCATGAACGTGCGTGAACTTTAGAAGAGCGTCAATGTCATTGACTACGGAGTTTCATTACTACAAGAGTTAATGAGCCACGAGGTAGTGAAAGACTGTCGAGAAACTCACCTGTTATGGCAGGAACTAAGGTGATTGGCGTGAAAGAGTGCACTGTGGAGAAAGAGAGGCGATCCCTGGATGGGACTAACCGCTTCAGATCAGTTTCACGAGACAGCGTCACCTCAAGTGGAGACACCCAACTAATTTCTGGTTCAACTGTGATTTCGGCCTGTGGTTTTGAACTTAAATCTCGAAAATTGATTGGTGTGACTAAGACTGGGAATGTGAAGATCGTAATGTTCGCGTCCATAGCTGGCGCTTTCTCGGGCGACGACGACGGCTTCCTGACCCTCGAAAATACCAACTAGTATTGTCCTTCACACCATCAGAGACGGAAGTTCTAAGCGACTGACTGCACGGCGGGACGAGGGGTGACATCTATTTTGGTGGTGAAGCTGCAAGTTGGTACGCCTCGAGTGCAAAAATGCGGCTGTTTGTTAATCAGTCATGATGCTAGATTTCTAACTGTAGAACTGACTGATATCCATCGGGTCACGCCAATACATGACCTTCATTGTCGCCATGAGCTGCTCACACCCCTCATAAACGTCCTCACATTGTCAGACCAATATCACCCTTCTGCGATTTCGTCCTAGTATGGCGTATCCTATGACTGTCCATTTCGTCCATTTGAAAAACGAAGGATAATCATCGCGGTTGCGGCGTGCACGATATTCCACGTTCTTGCAACACGTCGCAAAGACCGTGCAAGACCTATCTGCCAACAGTGAAAACAGCATCTCGACCGTCGCAACCCATACTAGCTTTCCGCGGCGGTCCTTAGCCTGAGAGACATACCGTATTTTAGAGGACGAAAAAAAACCAGGTTACGACTAACCCAATGGATCGCTACAGATAACCACATGTGTTTTCAATTCCGTCGTCCGTAGTAGAAATGTCCCAATCAGCGCATTCAGAAGCGAGAGGCTGCAAAAGTTGTCAGCCAGCGTATTTCTGGCGCAAACACAGCTGGGCGGCGACTATTTTGGGCGAGTCAAAATAGAATCAAAGTGCGAAATGTCGGATTTTGCCTCGCCCAAAATCGGGATCTCGGATTTTGATTTTATTTTGACCATCCAAAAATAGTCACCACCCAGCTGTGAAAGACACTCACTTAAGACGCTTCTTCATCCTTCGGCTTCCAGCCTCCAGTGACCAATTGACACGCTCAGTCTTCAATATTCAATGTCCGCATCCATTTCGATGACTCGAAGAGCCTAGCAGCACAGATCCGTGCTCGACGCCGCTCGATCTCCACTGCCATTCAGGACTAGCAACATCATTTTTAAGGTCCCTTCGTTGTTGATCCTCAGCGTAGCTTCAGGACGGAGCACAGTTACGTCGCCCATCTCGGAGAGTCCACGTCAGCGGTGGTTGGTGGGACAGTTCCGTTCGAGTGTGCCGTCTAGTCATGTGATAGGACGTGTAACGACTTGGCCTCGACAACGACTCTGAATCAAGGACTTCCTTGTCACGGTCAGCATTGTAAAGGGTAAGTGCTTGCTTCGTAAGTATGATTGTTGGACGTTGGGATTGAACTTTCGGGTACGGCCCAGTGGGGACCCCCCCCTGCCTACGTCAGTAATGGCCTATGACGCGTTCGAATTATCACGCGCATGTTGTCCTCCTTTGCCTCCGACCACTATAAAAGGGCGTCGCCCTCGATTCCTTTCTTTGGCGTTCCTTTCCTTTCTTCCCCCACCATCTCTTTCCCATGCAGCGCATCCCCCACGAAGTCGTCGTCTTCCAGAACGACGATCACAGGCTGGGCGCGGCCTCTTGGTCTGCATCACACCCATCAATGACCCATGTACTCATCTCGCCTTCATTCGACTTCATACTCGCGGTATCACAAAAACGATTCATACCCGCTCACTTCATGAATGAATGCTAGCCACAATTTCGTCCCTCTGGTTCTCAGATTGCCGCCGCCAACACCACCCAGAACGAGAACTCCCGGCGCTTGATGCCAATAGCCCGCCATCGTGTCACTCAACATCTCGCGAAGAGTGTGCAGCGAAAGAGCCAGTTCACTGTCAGGACTCAGATCTCAGGCCTCAGGATTAGATTTCTCGGTGAACTGCCGCCAGGATTCTTCTTGCAGGATGCAAGCTCGGTAGTACGTGTTTATCATCCCACTTCGGACTCCTTTGTTGTGTGCGACCTCAAGCATCACATTTGCATCGCGCGAGTTGCGCCCCAAGTCTTCATCGGCGATGCATGTTATTCGCATCCGATTATGTTTATGCTAGGCTACCGCAGTTTATCAAGCCGGTGGAGAAACTTTGTATAGCTAGTTTGGCCAGCCCTTTGGCGGCGATACTGCTAATGGCGGTCGGAGCGACGAGCTAGACCTCATTTATTCATTAATATCCTCTGTGTAAGGGTCATAACCACTTTGATATGTCCACACGTCGCGTGAAGACTCGCGATCATCGTCTTGTTTGTTCGTTAGGTACGTGTATCTGTGATTTTACTGGACATTTTGACTCACTTGTTTTACAAGAATCTCAAACACGTCGAATATTCAACGTTCAACGTCCATCCATAGCCAAGGGATATATTCGAAGATAGTGGACGTGTGCGGGGCAATATTGAAGTAGCAACTTCAGGGCGGGGCTCATCTTCCGCAACCCGATGCCTCTTCTGTTGAGGACCATGGCCGCAGTGTTCGTCGTCCGAATTCAACGACAGACTTGCATCTTAACCAAAATCGGGAAGTCAAGACTTCGATTAAGGATGTAGGTCGCTGTATCGATCTGTACGGGAGCCACGAACAACTCGGACGACGGGAAGGTCTTCTGTCCCGTGGGTTGAACCCTTTTTCCAAGATGTCGTATCCACACAGAGCAAATCACGCCCAAGGAAAGGTGTGGTACTTCCTCTTGACACGCCTACAAGTGACTTGCAAATAGTCGATGCTTGATTCACTATTGTGAGGCAAGCTGATACTTTAAATATCATCACTGCAAAATTGCAGATTTAGATTGGGAACAATCTGCCCTATCATGGATATTAGGGCAGAAGCCACATGCTCCGTCCGACACGCAGCTTCAAAAACTGAAATTAAATCACAATGACAAGTGTCCGAATCATTCTCTACTTTTTCTCTGGAACGACTCCGGTGGTTACCAGCTTTCCTCGGAGCTTTTCATTTTACATATTATTAACTGATCAGATGTTGTGCTTCATTGTCTGACGAATATGATATTAGACGACTGTAGTAACCTATATGATATGTATGAATTGAATATGCTTCGTCCATGAAGAAGGGAATAAAGATGCGTCGTCGTAAGTAACAATAAGGAAGAATACAGTATCTGTAAGAACAATCAGTCCTACAACAAAAGCCAAGAACGTGGTCGATTTGGCAGTGGTGATGCACGGATCAAGGGCAGGTAAGACCACATGTCTCCTTCGACCACGAGCATGCGAGCACTGTGACACCATATCTCGGCGAACACAGGTAAGCTAGGCGGTTAAGCGGAGGCAAATCTCTGACGGATGCAGGTGCAAACAAGGCTGGGGACCCATTCATGTCAGCAAGACAAAACAAGAAACAGCGCAAAGGGCGGAGCAACCCCAACAACCGCGAACGGACAGTCACTACTCTCACGGAGGATCCCAACTCATCCTATCTCGTCCCTACTCCCAGCGAGGAATCGCCTGCTGTCCTCATGGGATCCAATCAAGCGTACACAATGGCCCAAAATTTCCCTTTCAGCTTTCAAAACTTTGTACAACAACAGCCTTTTTATCAGCAGCAGCAGCAACCCCAGCCTGGCTCGAACGATCTCGAGGTCCTCGAAAATCTCAAGCAAAGGATAAAGGCTGGTCAGCACGAGTTTTACCGTGCGATTCCTAATCCTGCGGCGCTAGCCAGCATCTACAAGGGTCCAAGTTCTTCGTCGCTTCATCCAGAACGGGCGCCAGACTACCACGACAGCTCATCGCCATCCAAGACGGGCCCGCTCTCACCGCCGGACGCTTCTCAACGACCGCGGAAGGAAAACTGGGAGAGTGCGAGGATGCAGATGGACACACCCAACGTGCGTCATCCATTTCTTTTCTCCATTTTTTTTTGGCTTGATTTTTTTTCTGGGACACAGAACAACGGTGGTGGACGATATGCTGACGATACCCCCAAGTCAACACCTGATCTGAACGACCACAAGCCCCAGACTCCCTCGGCAGATCCTGGACCTCCTCAACGCTCTGCAACGGTCAATGGTTCCGCTTCTCGCAATGGCTCTTCTGGGAATCTCAAATCGGACCCCCAGCGAGCAGAGTCCAGAGGACCGCCACCTGACGAGCGGTCTAGGGCGAGTTGGTCCCACAGAGATGATGTGCCATCTGGTGATGACAGGCGCCTATCCGATGCTCGTACCAACCGTGCTGGCAACGATCGCACGCTCCCCCCGGCGAAAGAGACATCGCGGCACTACGAGGGAAGAGACCCAGACCGGGAGCGCGACCGAGATAGAGATCGCTTCCGGTACAGAGACGACAGAAGAATGACAGATGCACGAAGACCACCTCCAGATCAACGGCACTACGAGCCAGACTATAGCAGAAGCGGTCTCCCTCCTCGTCGTTATGATTCCAGAGACGATATAGCTGATGACCGTCGTCCCCCACCTGCTGACGAGCGCGGACCCCGTCCTTCTCTATCTGACGACCGACTCTCTCGCCCTCCTGTGGATATACGTCCGGCTGCTGATTCTCGGCCTCTCATTTCGGATTCTCGACCTCTCATTTCTGATTCTCGAGCGCCGCTATCCTCTTCTCGTCCGGCTGTCGAAGACCGTGCTATCAGGCCTGTTGACCGAGATTTACCACTACCTTCAGGCACCCCAAGGCCTGCTCAACCAGCTGCGCGGATTCCAGCTGACGACAGGGCAGCTCGTCCTGCTACGCTTGAAGAGCGCATCAGTCGTCCTTCTTTACAAGACCGTATCACTCAACCGAGGGCTGAGCCTCCCCATCCGGGACCTAGTCTTGGAGAACGTCTTTCTCAATCGACGACAGAAACTGTCAATGGTCGAACTTCTCAACCCGACGATAGGCTGACGCGCTCAACTTCAAACGTTCCCGAACGTAGTCATGACCGTGCTGACACCGCTCGTCCGCCTCCATCGACGCTTGCTGCAGATGATCATCCCCCTCGACAAGATGATCGTACGCCTCGTCCAGGAGGTGAACGATATTCTAGGCCGCCATCTCCGCCAAGGGCAAGCACGTACAATCGTGCACCTTCGGTAGCTCGTGATGATACACGAACCAAAATTGCTTCACCAGCTCCTCGTTCTGAGTCCTACCGTCCTCCTCCCAAGCTTACGCGTCCAGTCCCGAACAACTACCGTCCAGGTGAGATCCAAGACGAGAGGGACAGGGACAGGGACAGAGAAAGGGACAGAGACAGAGACAGAGTGGAAGGATACTCTGGCCCTGGAAGATTCTCCCCACCTTCAGCTGCTGACCTCGCTAGAGATCGAGACCGCTTGAGGCGGCAGTTTGCGCCAGATCCGCCTCCTAGGGAGGCCTACGACGAAAGGGACCGGAGGTATGTGCCACCTCCGCCCCCAGCACAAAGACCAGACTGGCCTTCTTCTTACTCTCAGGCGCCCTATGAAGGTCGGGGCCGCGATTGGGATGACGACTATTGGAAGTACAATAACAGAGGCGCTGATCGAGACCGATACGATGCTCCTCGGACCACCACAGCGAATGCATGGGAAACACGAGAAGAGCGTGAACGAAGAACAACGACTTATCCTCCTGCTCCTCCTCCTAGGGTGCCCTCCCCGACCCGATCGTCATACGATCCAGCTAGACCTCTGAGCACAAGGTTAGACTATCCGCCGGCTACTGCTCCAGCGGTTGCAGGGGATGACAGAGAGCGGACGTATCCTCCTCCTCCAGCTAGGGATGCACGTTTCACGGGGACCGCGACGACCCCCAGTCCAGGATATACTGGTACTAGACGTCCACGTAGTCCGAGTCCGCTGAGGAACCGGTTGGCTGGGGCACCTCCCGCGGAAGACTTGAGGCCTCCTGTGAAGCGCACGAGGGAGGACTACGATTACTACAGTGGGCGTGCGTCGTACGAGAGACCGGTGTCGCCAGCTCAGCCGCCTCCGACGAGCGCAGGAAGTAGCTATTACGACTCGTCGCGCGCGCCGCCGACTTCTGCGAGTACGGTGGGGAGCGGCGCTCCTCCTGAGTATTCGAGAGATTACCCTGCGACGTATGATAGGCCGGTTAGGCAGAGCTATCCTCCGAGAAATGCGGGGTATGGCAGGGATCTGAGAGAGGAGAGGCGATATATGCCTCCTTCTCGGTAAAATAAGCTCTTGAGGAGGTATGTTTTCGTTTTGCGAGTTTTTTTTTGCTGCGTTCTGAATATTTCTCTTCAGCAGTACTAATCTATCAGCAATCTATCATGATCATACCGTTATTATGGATATCGTTTCATTTCTGTGCTTATGCCCTTTGGGGATCCTTACTATGCTCTATGCAAAAAATATGCTTGGCCTGGGCGGATAGAATGATTTTATTACCCACGTGTATTTTGTAGTAACTACAAATGTCTACGCTTCTTTAGAATGGCGTTGATTTCCCGTTCGTTTCCATGGGTGTTTCGCTCAAAAAGGGGTGAGAATGGGAACACCCTAACCTTGATGTACGGTAGGGGAAAAGATGGTGTCCTTGCACATACGGGCACCGAAGATGAGTTTGTTTGGAACGTCACCGAGAGCGTAGCAATGTCTGTTGTTACATCATTTAAATCGAAGTACTAAACGGACATGGCGGTTACCAAGCGGTTACTGTAGTCTAAAGGCGGGTCTAATTATGGCTTTCGGGGTGCTCTACATACATGGAAAGAACTGACATGTTGAATACATTGAGAACGTAAGTGGAAGTCAAACAGTTTCTGACTCAATCTTCATCGATACAACAATGGCCTTCTGAAGCCCGTTACATCAATTACATAGAACGGAAATCTGGATCACGAAAATATACCTTGTCCTTCGCAGGATGGCCGCGCATAGTACCTTCAGATGGCAATCCATTACCACTAGAATTGATTGTTGGTAGGCGGAAGGAATTTTTGGTGTTTCGAAAATCTCTTCGCGCATTGAGCCTGTGATCTTGAATGAACGTCACTCAAGGTCGCGAACTTAGCACTTACATAGCCAATAAGGAGTTGATGAAGACTATGAATGAAGAATTAAGATCAACACGACGCATCCGATGCATGATGACTGACGTTTGGGAAGTAAGCAATCGATACCGAGGAAGATGAGAGTATCTGGCCAGACGAGAAACTATGGCATAGACCATTAGCATGGATTTTTCTCGAATTGAGCAGCGGGCTTGCTCAGAAATCGTTCTTCATACCGTAACAAGGATGATTATTGAGTAGAAGCTACGTGTGATAGCATTAAATGATTGCAAAGAAAATACGAAGCAATTTTTCTCACCTCGTGATAAACCCTGACATCAAAATCATCCGCATCAACGTCACAAGTGTCGCAATAGTTCTGTATGAGCATTGAACGACCGTTCATGAGCCGTAAACGAATGAATAACTAACTTGGGAAAGACTGAAGTGCTCTTGCCCCTGTCCAGACAGTAGCACATGGCGATAGATACTATGAACTCAGCCACTACGCTTGATACAAACATGGAGATGAGAGCGCTCTACAGTGGATTAGTATAAGTTAATGGGTTTGAAATGCTGTTGGTATTGAAAGCGCACTTTGATGGACGGGGTGTCGGAGAAGCTGGAGACCGAATAACTGCGGAATATATCATTGGTGATGAGTAGCGCGGAAAATGCTGAGGTCCTAGTACGTACACGTCCTTAATAAGGTCTACAGAATGAATCATCAGTGTTATGTTACGCTAAATGGTAGTAGAAACTGACATATCCCACAAGCTGGCGAAGTGTTACAGTTGTCAGTAAGTGATTTACAAGACTCGAGGAAGGCTTCTCCGCACCGGCGTTGCTAGCAGTAATGATAACCTTTGATAACAAAGAAGGAGGTCATATAAAGAGGTCCAGTAAGACATGTTCCACATACAATCAACCACGGTATGCCTTGATGAAAGTTTTGACCAACTACCCGTACGGGTCAGGGCGGAGCTGGGCATCAAGGAACGAACCCGTACCTTTCCATAAGCGTAGAGAATACATCCTGGACAGAACACATGTGAAGTCGGCCGCGAAGGAGTAGAGTATGGATCCTCACGCTTGAACGAGTATCCGGACCAGAACCTGAGTGAGGATTCAGGATGACCCTTGCAATAGAGAGATCCGAAGAATTGGGTACATACACAAATCAAGATATGCAGCTATTGTTGAATGTGAGATTAAAACGCCATGTCTGTATCGAATAGACACAACACAAACCTTGAAGCTCCTAAGCAAAATGTGAAGTCAGCGAAGCATAGAAACTATCAAGTCACCGACTAGAACATACCACACGATATCACCTTGAGTAAGGACTTGGATATTTCCAAAGTTCTTGATAGCATAGAAATATGAAGCGTGGGTGGTAACTGCAACGTCGAATGCATCCAGGACCCTACACATTTTTCAGATAATTCAATTATAAACTTCGATTCGTAAAGGCAACTTGAACCTACCAGATGAGCCCTACCTACTCGCCATCGGCAGCAGCATCAGTATCGCGTCTTTCGGGCTAAATGCTGAGCCCACGCACTGAGGCTTTATAGAACCACTCGTCATTCGTGTAATTTTTGTAGTACAATACAGATTGCAGACAGGTTATACCAAACAAACTGTCCAGGCCCGAGATATAGTTCATGAATTCGGAGGCAAGGAGAAAATTCGAAGCTTACATGTTTGCCAATGTAGCACCAATAGAAAATACACCAAGCGTGTTGTCGAGTGAGATTCCCATGGGTACGGGGTCATGGAATACGCAGATTTTGTGGATGAGATCTGCTATTTAAGCAAAGAGAGGCGCCCTTTCAGGTATTGAATTCAATTTGATCATCATGAAACGAGAGGCTGTAAACGAGATCATCGGAAGTCAGCCCGGCGCTGAATCACTGAATACAGACGATGCGCTGATATGTGTTGATGAGCAAAGGGAACAGCAAAAGATATAGAGCGCCCTGCCTTCCGTGAGATGGCGTCACAGGTGGTCCGAATAAAAGTTTCTCTCAGGTAAGAGCCCAGCATCTTTGCACTTCTGCTTCGCGGTTCCTAAGCACCGAGCACACCGCAACCGACCGTGGGCCGCCTGCGATCATGGTGCCATAGCCAGAGATGCATCAGACGCAGCCGCGCTTCCAATTACCGGTATGATGATCTGACCGTCGCACTTAGGAGTCCTCCAGCCCATCACCTCGTCAAGGGATTAATCAATGCTTGATGAACAACCCCGGAAACACCGAATGCAGAGAAGACAGTTGAGTTCCAAGTAGGCGTACTGAGTTATTCAGACCAAGATCTGAATCGAAGAACAAGGCTGAAGACGGAGGAGATACTCGAGGAATACGGGACTGACTTTCAGACAGCTTGCTGGTATTGCGAGGCCTGATGGGTTGGCTTTGAAAGCCTCTACGATGACCAGTTAGAGGGCAGATGTCAAAACACATGCATTGGAGCTGATAGTTCCGGAGAAATTGATTGAATGTATCAGAAGAGCAGCACAACACATGGGAGTTTCGCTGGAGATCATTAGTGCCGAGAGCCCAACACGGAGATTTCTTGCCTGAACCAAATTGGGGTCGCGAGGGATCAGATGTCAAGGGACGCTGGCCAAGACTTACCGATACTAAGCACACCAGGAATGGAAAAATTTAGGATGACCCGATTATCAATCTGGAATGCAATTACGTAACCCCGACGCCGTCGGGATTCCTTTATACAGATAACGCGCCTACGTGATTAAGTTCCGGTAAATCAGATCGTCCTAAATTTCGGAATTCCCCGTGTGAAGTGAAGATTTCTCAACCTCAGGGTAGGGGTTCAAATCAGAAATGTGCGGCTATGCTACAACTTCCAATTCGGAGTACAGTCCAAAAATTCTCAGTGGAACGATTCATCAATTGTGTTAATTGTGTTTTGATTGTGTTCTAGGAATCAACTCGTGATGCAATGCCAGTGATCAGTCTAGAGCAGCACCGACTATGATTCAAATTTTCGGTATACCGATGATCTTCTGTTTCTCTACTGTGTCTTCTCGCATTTGCTCCTACTAATTCAAGTAAGCCCTGCACATATTACTTACACACGCGGTACGCTGTAGAAACGGCCGTGGTGTAGTACAATTAGCTAGCTAGGAAATTTTCGTACCATTCTCATCATGATGACTACATGCGACACACCTGGGAAGGTGAGAACAAACTTGTCATCGCAGTCGAAACTGATCGCGAGATAGCGGATGTTTTCTGAGAGTGTTCGGTATCGTAGCAATTATTTATGTAGTACGGACTCCGGTTAGTTCCTTCTCAGGAGAATAAATATATTCCTCCTTCTGTCACTTGGATGCTACAGGTCTTGGTGCTGGTGTAAGACGAGGCACTAGTCAGCCCATCAGTGTAAACACCGGGCCAAAAAAGAAACAACCTTAGCGGTGCAAATGTTACTGCTCATTGCGTGGTTGGAGGATACGTCGAAGCTAATGGATAGTCTAAGCATATGCACCCGATGTCTAATCATGGTATGGAATTCAAGTTGGTATCCGTAACCTCAGCAGAGACGGTCGGGGCGCCAGTCACTGCTTCGGCAATCTTAAGAACTTTGACAGTCAGTCAATGTTGGAAACACCATACCTGAAGCAGCTGAATATCACGTCAATAATGGAATAATCATAGAGAGCGATACTAACGACCGTGTAAGAAGTATCACTGGTACTTCAAAGTTCAAGCTTCGAAGCTTCAGTGTTCACTGTTGAAGATCACAGGTTTCATATTACACGGCGGCATGGTTGTGCTAACCAAGAGTACAGGGTCTGGGTTCTCCGGTCGATGTACGTCAGAGCCATCGGCCGTATCCTCCTGGTCCTTTCGCTGCTCCCAAGTGCAGGTTGCAATTCACGAAGCTGT
>JAUEPT010000249.1:0-42677 GCA_030435635.1 Armillaria borealis | reverse complement strand
CCGTGATCGAAAGCGCAGTCTGGCTAGCCTCGTGCCCGATCATAACTGATCTGATCGCTCCAGATGGATCTAGATGCGAGGTTACTCCGTTGCTAATTCATTTCTAAGTCCTGCTTCGAGATTGCCGCGTGACTAGTTAACCTGACTTAGGCGTTTATGCCCTGATCGGCCTGCTAGTGACCGGACTTCACGAGATCTGTGTATTCTGCTTCTGGTTGGGTGCACTCGTAGCTACCCTCATCTACTCGTAGCCGTTATTCACCGGCTCGTAACAGTAGCCGAGGTACTAGTCATTCCGGCTTATAGACTTGATCCACTAGTGGTATCGCGCCTAAGTCCTGGCTCTACTAGTAGCTTCCTGGCTTGACTATCAGCTCGAAGCCTCTGCTATAGCCCTCTAGTTATGACTAGTTAAGGATAGATATGCACTAGTATCATTATAAAATCGCAAAATCTAGGTGTGAACGCGTGGACCGCGTATCAACGCTTCCACATCCGTAATGCAGTTGGCCATGATCGAAAGCGCAGTCTGGCTAGCCTCGTGTCTGATTGTAACAGATCCGATTGCACTAGTTGGATCTAGATGTGAGGTTAATCCATTGCTAATTCATTTCTAAGTCCTGCTTCGAGATTGCTGCGCACTAGTTAACCTGACTTAGGTGTTTATGCCCTGATCAGCTTACTAGTGACTGAACTTCATGAGATCTGTGTATTCTGCTTCTTGTTGGGGTGCACTCGTAGCTACCCTCATTTACTAGTAGCCGTTATTCACCGACTCGTGACAGTATCCGAGGTACTAGTCATGCTGGCTTATAGACTTGACCCACTAGTGGTATTGCGCCTAAGTCCTGGCTCGACTAGTAGCTTCCTGGCTCGACTATCAGCTCGAAGCCTCTGCTATGGTCCTCTAGTTATGACTAGTCAAGGATAGATATGCACTAGTATCATTATAAAATCGCAAAATCTAGGTGTGAACGCGTGGCCCGTGTATCATCGGGAACAATCTTGAGAGCAGCCTTGGCAGCGGAAGCTTTGGGTGTTTTGGTTGGAGCCTTACGTGGCTTCGACTAGCGCAAGGGAATATGAGGGAAAATCTACAGCAGACGGTTAGGCAGGACTTACATGAGCAGCTTGGACAGTGTCACCCTCCTCTTCCTCTTCGTTGTCGTCTTCCCCTCCCTCTTCTCCACTATCAGAATCGTTGCCGGCACGCCGTTTACAAGAATTCAGTTCATCGAGAGCCTCTTGAACTTGGTCGGGATACGTAGCGTTCTCATCAATGAGGGAGCGCTAGTTAATGAATACAGCAGTTTAGTAGAAAGTCTGATATGGGAACAAAACACTTACGCCTGCTTGTTCGCCCATCTGTAGCTCCCACCTCTGAAAAACCTCAAGTTGCATGTTCTTCGGCAGCGCAGTGATGACCACCTCACAGGTGAAAAGGATGTCAAAGAAAAATCGCAAGACCGGCAGATTGGGACGTTCCCTAGCAGTACTCCCAAGTAACTCCTGCAGTGTGGTTTAGTATGGAAGGCTAGTAGATGAAAAGAGAAGAAAAACCTTACCAGAAATTGGGTATGCACCTCCAAAGTGTGCATAACATCGCGAGGCCTGAGGGTTGCGAAGACCGTGGAATCAAAGAAAGGCAGGAGTGCCTGCAGATTGCGCGCGAATTCCTCATTGGTCAGAGTCGAAGAAATGGATCGCTAGTGCAGCAGAGTAAGGCAATAGTCACAGAAGGTGCAGCTAGGCAGTGAAATTTTATAGAAGTCGAGCTTAGGTTTGATTCAATACAATTTCCAAGCTGAGCTTGAAATGGCCGTACCAGCCGAGCGGTTAGCTCCTTCCTCGATCACACTAGTAGCTCACGCATGCAATAAGTACGAATGAATAGAAACAAGGGACAGTCCTAGTGAAGCAAGATTTGCGTGGTTGGACAGGAACCTGAAAATCATTAAGTGAATTTGATGATCATTGATGGCTAAGTGCCGAACGGACTTAGTGACTAAGGACATGATCGAGACCTGTGACTTTGAAAGGATAGCAACAGGCCACTAGTGGGACACACTGCTAAGTACAAAAGTGGACTTAGGTGACTGAGGACAGTCACTATTTCAGTGTGGGGGAGATGATATGCCATCCACATGTTCACACCTAGATTTTGCGAATTTGTAACAATACAATTGCATGTCTATCCTGTACTAGTGATAATAAAAGGAGTATAGCTGATGCTTCAAGCTGATAGTTACAGCAGTATGCAACTAGTGAAGCCAGGACTTAGATGCGATACCACTAGTGGGTCAAATCTACCAGCCAGCCATACTAGTAACTTGAATACTAGCCAGACTAATAAATATAAGGCCACTAGTAGACGAGTAATGTGACTAGTGCACCAAACAAGAAGCAGAATACACAGATCTCATGAAGTTCAGTCACTAGTAAGCTGATCAGGGCATAAACACCTAAGTCAGGTTAACTAGTGCGCAGCAATCTCGAAGCAGGACTTAGAAATGAATTAGCAATGGATTAACCTCACATCTAGATCCAACTAGTGCAATCAGATCTGTTACAATCAGACATGAGGCTAGCCAGACTGCGCTTTCACTCACGGCCAACTGTGTTACGGATGCAGGAGCGTGGCTAGTTGTTTAACCTCGGCACTAGTGGCGTGTTGCTGGGTCAAGAGCATGACCTAAAACTGCTGGCGTAGCTCCGTGGCTCACTAGTCGTCCAGCAGCAGTTTCTAGACCGACTATTGCGTGCTTTTATTCAATATTTTGTGACTAGCCAAGAAAACCGTACCGAAAATACCCCACTAGTATAGCTGTTTGTATCACTTTGTACCCTTTCTTTACAGTATATAAGTAGTAGAGTAGCCACTCGCATGAGCAGGCAAGCCATCCCTGCGATTGCAAGTGACTAACAAGAGTTTAGTGCCCCAATTAAAGGCTTTTGTGCTTAACCTCAATGAAGCAGCTGCTAGTTGCTAAGTTACCCATAGAATTGAGTGAATTGAAGTCCCTTTTGAGCATACTATTGTGTCCTGCAAAGGCCAAGAGTGTTTCGAAGCAGTTTTTGCAGTTTCCCAAAGTTAAAGTATTATTCTTAGGCCAAGAGTGCCACTAGTAAGCCAAGAGTGCAAACTAGTCAAGTGCAGATCACTTGTAGGAAGTAGTACAGGGCCAAGAGAGCCAGTAGTTTGAAGCAGTCATAGTCCCAGCAAGCACAGTAGCTCAAAACCAAGTCACATTCATTCAATTGTGTCTTACCCATCCCACTAGTACGAGTAATATGTTTGTAAAGCTCACTAGTAATGAATAAGACGTCTTTTGAACAACCTACCTTGATTATCGAGTCTGCAGAGTGCTTCTATCGTACTCAAAACACCCAAATTCAATCAATTGGTGATAGTGTAGGGTAGTGAGAGGTTTAGTGTTGGTTGGAGATCATTTCTGCCTGCTAGTCTTTTGCCACTAGCCATTACCGAGCACATCAACGATTTGAATGAACTTGTCAGTTGTAGTATCAATGGTAGGTCAGTATTCAGGGATGTGTGTTCTTCATTTCTAAGGCCAATGCCATGAGAACAGGGTCTTGATCCTCTAGAAAGTTGTGCCATGTGTGGGTCTGTGTGCCAGGGTGGATCTTTAAGAACACATTGCGTGAGGGTTCATCAGAGGTCCCCATGAGTGCAGGAAGAGAAAGGGGGGAGAAAGGAGGGACTGCCTTTTTTGGCTTATCCCAATCAAGTATGCTCGTGAATTTGCCACAGAGCAGAACCAAGAAGTTCATTCTCTAAGGTCATTGCACAGCTGAAATGGTTCAGTAAGGTCATATTTATGTATAATATAATCATCACTGAAATACTGCTACCTCAATTTATCTGTGCATTGAAGGGTCATCTGAGACTAAGTCTGAAGATGACTGGAATGGCATGGCAATGTGTTTCCATATATTCCATTCTCAGTTTGACCTGATAGTCATGGTTTGGCTATGAGCGCATGATGGTACATACTATTCTTGATATCTGAGGACATCATGTATTCACATCAAGGCATTTGTTGTCAAAGAAATCCAAAGAGTTTGGAGTTTAGAAAACTGGTATGTGGACCCAATAAGGAACACCAGGGCAAAGAATTCACACTCACATGGTTCTATGGGTAGGCAACAATGTTGTATTTCTTGGCTATTTAACAAGTCCTGACATTGAGAATGATATATGACACCAACAGCTAGATATCCATGTGTAGCTCATTTAGGGTGGAGAACATATTCAACCCCATTGACCAACAACCCTTTTGCCTCTCCTGTGCTTGCCAAAGCTCATCTCCTTCCAGTGAAGACCAGTATTCTTCCCCACTCCAAAAGCCATAGTCCACCCATTGAAACAGCCCACCAGCAGAATACTGGGTGAAAGAATAGCATCACTCATGTCAACCTATGGATGTGTTGGAGTATTTCAGAATGGCCAAGGGAATCAGAATGGTCAATCCCGGGAGAAAGTTGATTACCAACTTCATATCCTATAGGAGCAGGTGACCACCATGCAAGTGGTTGAATTTTCCCAGAGCTGTGATTGGGCACCAGCCAAATGGAAGGTTTCCGGAGTCAGTGTGGCAGAAGCAGAGCGTCCATAGTCTGAAGTTGAAGGTGGCGGCAGCAAAGATGCTACTGGCCCAGTTGAGAATGAGGCTGACATTGTGTATGAGGTCTTTGAGGTGGGTAGCATAGTATGCAAAGGTTTTTGGAGCCCACATTGTGAATGCCACTGAGGTTTTGGTTAGAATCATAATGGCAGATAACTGGGGGTTGTTACTCACAGCTGCCAAAACCAGCCAGTCACAGAAAGGCAATGCAGTTGATGAGGGTGAGCAAGACTGTGGTGTTGGCATCATTATGGTGAAGGTTTTGTGGATGCTAAGGGAATGAGGCACAGGTTTTGCTAAGGGTTATGGAAGACTTACTGTTTGACCACCACCATAGGAGATCCTGAAGCTCAGGGCACCAAAACAACCTCTCTGATGCTTGCGCTGGTTGTTGCTCAGCTTGCATTGGGTACAAAGGTTCTCAAGGGTATCTGCTGCCTCTTCATGCACTGCATCCCAGTCAGGGTCTTCAGGATGGCCAGCTAATACACTGATGATGTGGCCCTGTTGATCCACAATAGGGGTCGCCACACTAGATATCATTCAGCAGGAATAATGGGGCAAGGGGGGTGAATGAACTTACTGCCCCTGCCAATGACAGTGTTGAAAATTGTACTGCAGTCCCACCAGTTCCTCTAGAGTGTGCTCCCATTTCCAAGTCACCTTGACTTTGCCTACATATCCAGTCGACACATGAGGGGCATTCGGCACATCAAACTCAGTGATGATTGGTTCAGCAGTGTGGGTGTGTTTAAGCCATAGGTTGCATGGAAGTTCTTGTGGAGAGAATATGTCATGCTCCTTTTGTGCTTGGTGTTTGTGCTTCCAGTTTTCCCAACTTTGCTTTTTGCCATGGCTCTGGGAGCTGGCAGGTACAGCTTGAGGAGTGTGGGTCAGGGTGTCTAGTACTTGATTCACAGGGATTGCAACATCAAACAGAGTTGGGACGTCGAATGGAGATGGGGGACAGCTATTCATGGGCATGTCTGGTGATGTTAACAACAGAGATTGGCTGTCAAACGGGTTGTAGGTGTCCAGGGATTCAAGGGTGTCCTCCTCTTCAACACAATGGCACACCAGGGCTTCAAAATTGAAGGAAGGGTCAGGGACTGTGATGACTGGACCCTCCCATGGGGAGAAAACACGTTGTGACTGTGTCTAGACCAAGCAATGAGCTGTGTGGCACTGATGATGCAGTGATCACCTACCTTGCCTGGGCTGAGGAGGTTCAGGAGGGCATCTGCAAACGTCAAAGTTAGAAAGCACCCTGGCTCAGTGGCTATGCCAGCATTGACAGGCTACAGGCAAAAGCAGTTGTCAGGCAGGAGTGTATTTCCAGGCTCAAATATTTGTGTTCCACTGGGCGACTGCTCTTACTGTGAAGCTGACAGACAAAATGCAATAAAACATTGAGAGGCTCACCTAGTAGGACCCTCATAGATGCAATATGGAGAGCACATAGAAAAAATCAAATGGTAAGTCAGGGAGTTTGAATTTGCTGTTGACATGGCAGCATAGCATGCACATGACTGTGCCATGCCTGCCTTTGAAATCTGTAATGGAAGATGTGTCAGAGTGGGTGGATGCTTGGGCATAGCTGGCTACAGTAATTGTTTGGACCTTGACAATGACTTCGAAGTAATTGTTTCTCATGAATCCTCCATATCCACTAGGGGACACCTCGTTCAAGCACCACCATCATCTCAAAAAGGACAGACAACATGGGTCATGGGGGACAGCTGGAGTTTGAAGGATGATACAGAGATTTTTTTGGACCCAACAGATCAATGGTATGATGAAGAACTCCAAGGAGAGATCTACAAAAGCCAGGTATTCCAACAGGCCAAGAGAGAAACCCCTGGGAAGAAGAAACAGAAATGCTCCAAGATCTCAGTGAGTTCCAAATAATTCTCCAAGATGTCTTTGCTCATTCAATGTGCTCTAGAAACAGCCACACATCATCTGGAAAGATCTGTACTGCAGCGAGTATCTGGATGAACTACTGTGCCTGAAGGGTAGGGGGGAGTACCAGAAGGAAACATCGTGCCCAGACTGCGTAGCGTGTTCAAAGGGAGATGCGAGCGCTCTCAGAACTCCCTCTGTTCAATGTAGAGACTGCTTTCTTGACAACTTGGTCTGCCCTGTGTGCTATGTTCACAGACATCACAGGGAACCCTTGCATTGTATTGAGGTAAGCATCCATGTCATTCCTAAGACAATCACTCTGACATCTTGACTCAGAGTTGGAATGGCAGGGCTGGCATTTAGTATTCTAAGCCTTAGCCTATAAATTGCTTAGGCTAGGATAGGCTTGTCCTGCACCTTTAGCCTACCACCAAATATAACATGCACATCAGAACTAGCCTAGTCTAGCCTATCTATTTGGTAGTTCTACATCAATATATATATGATTATATCTAGTCTAATCTAGCCTAGCCTAACATTGCACAGTGTATATTCTAGAGATACTTTCAATTCTAGCCCAGCCTAACCCAGCCTAGTTCAAATCATCATGATCCCTCCACTTATCAAGCCCTAGCCAAGCCAAGTCCAGCACATCACATCTCAACCTAGCCTAATCAAGCCCTTCCTCTCTTTTTCCAGCGACCACCACCATGGCCATGAGCACAACTTGTGCCTCTGCCCCAAGTATTGCCATGATGAGAAGGCAACAGTGAGCTGCTAGCTGACACCCTCTTACATTTCTGAGGAGAGAATGCACAAGTAGCATCTGCACCAGCATACTTGCCATTGCTTGAGGTATCTTCATCAACATTCCAAGTCTCATTGTTGTTGTCTTGATGGCTTGACATTGTCTCCTATCAAGTGGGCTGCTTGTGGATTTGAAGGTATGTACTGTATTGACTTTCTGAGCTATCCCAGAGAGTGATATATCTCATCATTAGGAGATAAGAGCACTGTCCCAAGCGAGAGCCAGAAGACTGCTGCTGTTAAATCCAATCTGAAACCTGCCAAACACCATGACCAGCCTTCATAATCATCTGACCCGACATCACGCAAAGACCATTCAACATCACACAAGGACAAAGACATAGCTGTGGACAATGATGATGATAACAATGACAACGACAATGGTGATGAGGATGAGGACAGCAATGACAATGAGGATGATGATGAGGATGACAAGGGTGGTGATGAGGACAAGGACAATGAGAGCACCAAGGTCGAAGCAGCACTAGCCAATGCTGTGGCAGCAAAGGCACGGAAGGAGAAAGCTGCAAAAGAGGTGAAGGAGCAAGTAGAATGTGATGCGAAGGAGGAGAAGGCGGTGAAGAAGGCAGAGGGCAAGGCTGACAAGAGGAAAGGCAGAGAGAGAAAGTGTTTGGCAGAGGAGGATGTTACCCTACCACCACCTGCAAAGAGAGGCCGTCTAGCCAAGATCACAACTGATGAACCTTGGTGTAGTTCTCAAGCAGGCAAAGGTGAAAATCCTGGGAACTACAAGCTAGCTGATGGCAAGTATAAAGGAAGATAAGTAATAGGTATGTGCTTTCTACTTCAACTCTTTCATGTATCATGGCTTAATGCTGGGTTAGGCTAGGCTATGATTATTCTGTTATTAGTGTAGACTTGTAGGATAGACTTGGATAGACTTGGATAACATTGACATATATCTATCACAGTAGTATGCCATTGGCTAGGCTGAGCTAAGCTGTAATGGCAGAGTAATTAATATGCATAGGTAGGCTAGGCTAGACTTATGTTGCTTCACAGTAATGCACATGGGGAGGCTATGTTGGTGGTGTGAGCCTAGCCTAGACTAAGGAAAACCTAGTCTTGGGCTAAGCCTAAGGCATGCAGTGGTTGCATGTTCAATTGATCCAAGATATCCTGAATGCCAAGGGTAGCGCTGATGTGCTCGGTAACGGCGAGTGGCAAAAGACTAGTGGGTGGAAATGATCTCCAACCAACACTAAACCTCTCACAACTCTACACTATCACCAATTGATTGAATTTGGGTGTTTTGAGTACGATAGAAGCACTCTGCAGACTCGATAATCAAGGTAGGTTGTTCAAAAGACGTCTTATTCATTACTAGTGAGCTTTACAAACATATTACTCGTACTAGTGGGATGGGTAAGACACAATTGAATGAATGTGACTTGGTTTTGAGCTACTGTGCTTGCTGGGACTATGACTGCTTCAAACTACTGGCTCTCTTGGCCCTGTACTACTTCCTACAAGTGATCTGCACTTGACTAGTTTGCACTCTTGGCTTACTAGTGGCACTCTTGGCCTAAGAATAATACTTTAACTTTGGGAAACTGCAAAAACTGCTTCGAAACACTCTTGGCCTTTGCAGGACACAATAGTATGCTCAAAAGGGACTTCAATTCACTCAATTCTATGGGTAACTTAGCAACTAGCAGCTGCTTCATTGAGGTTAAGCACAAAAGCCTTTAATTGGGGCACTAAACTCTTGTTAGTCACTTGCAATCGCAGGGATGGCTTGCCTGCTCATGCGAGTGGCTACTCTACTACTTATATACTGTAAAGAAAGGGTACAAAGTGATACAAACAGCTATACTAGTGGGGTATTTTCGGTACGGTTTTCTTGGCTAGTCACAAAATATTGAATAAAAGCACGCAATAGTCGGTCTAGAAACTGCTGCTGGACGACTAGTGAGCCACGGAGCTACGCCAGCAGTTTTAGGTCATGCTCTTGACCCAGCAACACGCCACTAGTGCCGAGGTTAAACAACTAGCCACGCTCCTGCATCCGTAACACAGTTGGCCGTGAGTGAAAGCGCAGTCTGGCTAGCCTCATGTCTGATTGTAACAGATCTGATTGCACTAGTTGGATCTAGATGTGAGGTTAATCCATTGCTAATTCATTTCTAAGTCCTGCTTCGAGATTGCTGCGCACTAGTTAACCTGACTTAGGTGTTTATGCCCTGATCAGCTTACTAGTGACTGAACTTCATGAGATCTGTGTATTCTGCTTCTTGTTTGGTGCACTAGTCACATTACTCGTCTACTAGTGGCCTTATATTTATTAGTCTGGCTAGTATTCAAGTTACTAGTATGGCTGGCTGGTAGATTTGACCCACTAGTGGTATCGCATCTAAGTCCTGGCTTCACTAGTTGCATACTGCTGTAACTATCAGCTTGAAGCATCAGCTATACTCCTTTTATTATCACTAGTACAGGATAGACATGCAATTGTATTGTTACAAATTCGCAAAATCTAGGTGTGAACGCATAGATGGCATATCAGCACAGGGAGTATCAGCAAGTGAGGATGGTATAACAGGTCTTCAACTGGTATAGGATCATTGCATTGGAACCTTGATAGATGCTTCCGCTTGGCCGGTCTCAGTCAACGCAGAGATGGTGACTGTGGGGAGAATAATGCCCTGGAAATATCTTATCAATTTCTGCCCAGCTTGTCTTGCCAACTCACGTACCCACACATGCCTATAGTTCCAAACATAATTGTCGTTGTCCAAAACGCTAACAGAATCACCAGCGGATTGCTCATTGACAGGGTCAATATGAGAACCTGCAACCAAGGATGTCAAGGGTAAATCTGATTGCACATCTGATGAAGAACCAGATATCACCTCCAGGATGAGTTCCTTATCTTCAGAGGTAGAACTGACATTCAGGTGTACTATCTCCTCTTGAGGCTCTGAAGGCGCAATTATGTCTGTATTCTGCTCTGAAATAGATGCCATGCTCAGAGCAGAATCCTTTGTTGTCTGTGGAGTTGTGAAAACAGAGTGTAAGCGTTTTCAAATCAACTTGATGTGACTCGATGGTGCTAATTTTCTTGGAGTATGTGAGTACTCAAAATGACCGTAGATCAACTATACGCACTGTTTTCTATTTCAAAGTCTTCAAGATATTGTTCAGGGAAGCATAGAGGAGAGCTGTTCAAGTTGATGTGGTCAAAGCCAGAATGGACCATGGCTACCATAAGAACAGCATCATGTTGCACATGTGGAGGTTACATTGAATTCATCTGTCATTCAATCATGAAGCTGTGCATGCAATGTGTATTGTGTGATTTGATGACGCACTCCTCTGATATGATTGCCATTCGTTTCTGAGATACATCAATGATCTCATGAATACAAGTAAATGATGCCAACAGCATCCCAAATCTGCATTGTCCTCTCTCTGCTCCTAAATCCAATGGACATCACTGATCTAAGTGGTAGATTCAATAACAGCTTGAAGAAACCACAAGAACAAAGATACCATTGAAGATACAGAACTCTGTTGGGCAATGAACATGAAGTCAGCCACAAATCCTTTGCAAACCTGCACAGAAAGTGACCTCCTTGTGCAAAGCAGATCCATATGTTCACTCTTCATTATTCCACACCACCATAAATGGACACGCATCATTTCATTGCTAGATGCTGTGCCATGTTGATGTGTACTTGCATTCCAATGTTAGCCTGGACTCAGGTATGGTTAGCATACGAATGCGGCTATCCATCACAATTAGGTGCCCCAAAAATTGTTAGGGACATAAAACAGGAAAATCCACCACATCATATCTGTCTGTGTCCTTCATTGAAATGAACAATGAGAACGAACCATCATCAACCCTGGTGATACGCTTGGTATCAGGCTACTCATAGATTTTGCGATTTTTAATCAAATAGCGCAGTCTACAAGCGGTACAAAGGGCTATAGTGGAGGCTTTACACTGTTAGCTAAATACTACATAAGATATTGAGCAAACCAGTACAGGAATGGACTTAGAGACGACATCTAGATGAGTCAACTCTACTTGCCTTCAGTATTCAATGCTATTCCCCATACAAACCAAGACTATTATAGTCAAATCTCAGGGACTTGTCTCTATGAAGTACAAATATCAAAGCAAGCATAGAATAACTAGATAACTCATTGCCTCGACACATTGAATAAACCTGGAATAAAGTGCTAAGTCAGAACAGATCCTATTTCGAGATGAACTTAGTCTAGAACACAAATAACACTGGAATAACTGAATAAGCTGCTACTTGGCACCAAGATAACTGACGAAGATCATGTAGTGATCAAAGTAATATAGTCTCAGACTGACAATCGATTGTGATCAGTGGTTACACCCTTGAGATACCATGTAATCCATAGTATTGAATGGTGTACCGGTTCCTACGGACCACAAGGGCACTCCTCATCAATAGAATAACCCATAGGCACTCTGTCTAACTGAATAGAAACTGTGGAAAGGTGCAATCCTTATGAATTAATTACTCATCATTTGTATTGATACCTAAAGCTCATACCATAATTATTTTAGATACAAGCTCCTATACCTAGACTACGAATCATATAAATTAGCAGCAACTAGATGCATAATGCAAGGAAAGGCATTCCCCCTGTGTTTGTGCTAGTAGCCTTATAGCTACCTAATCAATCATTGGTTTTAAGTGCATATCCTCGACTGAAGTGAATTTAAGTTTACCAAGTCAACCCAAAAGAGCAGCTACAGTAATCTAGAAGAACTAAGTAGGAATAAGAGTCATCCCTACATTTGCGCTTTGCTAGTTCCTAGAACTGCTCCGCATCCAAAGGCCTCATGCTCCAAAGCCAACTAAAGTGATCTAGACATGCTAAGTTGACCACAGACTGAAGATGTTGCCTAGTTGAAGTGAAATAAGCTGTAGAACACTTTTAAGTTCAAACAGTTGAAGAGTCAGGGTACTCTAGAGTCAAGGACTCTTTGCAAGTCATGTACTTGAAGCCAGGACCTGTGTGTTCTTTGTAGAGTCAAGGACTCTTTGTAGAACTTCGGTTCTTTGTTGCAAGTGTGTGTGCTTGTATTGTAATCAAGTCTGTGTACTCTAGAGCTATTGTGCTCTTTGTAGACCATCTAGGTCTTTGATTGTTAGTTGTTGAAGTATTCTCTAGTCAAGCCTTAAAAAGCTCTCCTAGACGAAGTCAATTTGAGTCTGAACCACTCATAATTGTATCCTACCAACCCCACATGCATATACCTCGCTACCGCAATTAAGTGTATCTCATGTAAACACCTTTAGAATTGAATTGAAGCCACCTTTGAACAAACCCAATTGATTATTGCTATCTAAGTACACCATGAATGCTTCTACTGTACTCACCCTTGGACTTAAACATTGGTGATTGTGTGTGTGTATGTGTGTGTGTGTGAGTGAGATTTAGTATCTAGATTGATGATCTAGACACTTGTTTTATTTGCGCTCTGCCCATTACCGAGCACATCACCAGTTCCCTGGGGAGAATTTTACTGTAGCTGGCAAGCTGATTTCACGCAGCTCCCATCTCTTGGGAACTGTCCAGGAGGAACTCAATGCATGATACTGCACTTCTTGATCTCGGCGACACCTGTTAATTCTGATGATGGTGAGAATCAGGTGTGTGATTCTATGATAAATACCTACCATGGATTCTCAGAGCCTGTGGACAACAATATTTATGGAGGAGTCTCATTGTCACAGCTATGTTTCCAAAAAGACTCTCCATTCAAGAAGAGAATACATTTGAGGAGAAAGACTCAAGCCAATATCTCTGTTGCACTAGAGTTTGATATAAGAAAGGAGGAGTGCGCAAGAATAAGAAACAAACCTTTATGAGAGTACATTTCACATGCAGTTTCTATGCCCTTGGTGAGAGTGCTGTGAGCAAGAGGTGGAAAAGTTTTAAGACGTGAGAGGGACTGCTAAAGATGTTACATACATGTCATCTCAAGGTACAAGGAACTCAAAGCTAGCTGAAGATTCCGTGTCTGTTGATATCTACAGGATTAAATAGGTATCACCTCCAGTACAGATACCTGCAGAAATGAAGGTAATGAGATAGGATGTCATTGCGACTGGTAGAGGGGAAGCATCATTACCAGATCTATCCTCATACCCACAAGCAGCAGTTCAGGGATGAAATGATATGTTTGGACTGGTGACAAGGGGGTGAACACAAATTTATATTCAGCACATTAGTTACATAAATATATGCTATAATCAGACATCAGCAGGCTGTCCTATCGTTTAGATAAAAATGGAAGACATACAATTACAATATTGGAATTAAGACCTTTCCCATGCCATTAACCGCCTGGTGAGATAAATTTCATCAGGAGTTGGACAGAGTTGAAGATATGTCTTCTCACCTCATACTTCCCAACCTCCACGCTTACACACAGTCAACAACTATTGATGCAAAAGTGTGTTGACAGGGAACATTGGATTCTCCATAACAGTTCATGCAGCACTCAGGATCTGTATCTAAACGAGGCTCAGCTATAGCTTGACCATACATCAAAGTAACCATACTCACTGGAAGACCTTGCCACAATACACTCGACATCTATGTTGAGTGAAATGCATTCCTTCAGTTCTCCGACAAGTGATGTCCCCCTTGTTGAGTGCACTGGGTAAGACATGACATACCCAGGGTGAAGTACTGCCGCCATTTCATCCTGAATGTGGCAATCTCTTTCTGGAGTTGCAAGAATATGCTGCTCATGACAGGAGTAGAAGATCAGAGACTGAGTAAACGTACCATGAAGACATCTCATAGATGGCACAATGTGCTTGAATGTATGTATGGTATGACTCACTGAGTATCGATGGTCCTTCTGGCTATCAGACCATCACTACCCGCAGCAGTTACCAGTGTATCTACGTCTAAGTGCAAGGATAAGTACACAGAAATCCAGTTGGAGAAGACGATGCACCTAAGCATCTGGTTGACATCTACAGCATTCTCTGCAAGCCTTCATTCATTCAGGTGTGCCATTCCAGTCCCTTGGTGACATCGATGGCATGCTTTGAGTGTAGTCATAGTTAATGTTTTATATCAATGTAACCAGAGCTATTAGAACATAGGAAGCATCACACATTGACCATTGAGGGAAAGAAATAATGAGCGAATTTACCAAATAAGATGAAGCAAACTTCTCTGAGTGGGTCCGACTCAGTCATGGCTCAGCGAGTGCTCAGGCCCTGGCCTCAAGGGGAATCGAACTTCAAAAAAAGGTAACTGATAGTGAAGAGACATGACATCCAAGCTGCTAAGTGAAGAGGTTACATTTTGGGCAGAAGCAATAAGGGAAAGGATGGGCCAATCTTCCATCCATGGCACTATTTGCATCTATTGATCTTACCTCTGGTCACCAAAACTTTTGCCTAGCATATACTCAGCTGGTGTTCGATTACTCTCATTTGCTGCTGCCATGGCTCTGGATGGAATAAGAATGATGAGGATCTGTAGCTGTGGCTCTCTCATACTCTGATGCCATCGATTTATGGAAGGAAAGAACAGCAACTGCCGACTCTGCTCTGATTAAGGATGACCTTTGGCCAATGATGCATGATAGTCAGATATTTTGCATGGAAAGCTGATGGAATCAACAGTTCAAAGGAGATCACTGGCACCACAAGCAAGAGGTGCATGGCACAATGAGTGCAGCAGCAACACAGTATCATTTCAACATCATCGTGACAGGGCCTGACCAGTGCTCTTGGAAAGTGACAGAACTCCAGCCAGACATTTCAAAGAATGAGCTGTAGCTCTTGTGGATGGCAGGACAGCGGCTTCTTGAAATCCAGCCTATTCATCTCTCCCAAACCAGGTCCAAATGCAAGCTCAAGGACATGTGATAACATCTTCCATTGCCTGCTATCTCTCTGGTATCCTGGTAGCAACTCCTCTTACTGTGCCTTGCATCAAGCTCCCACCATTTACAGGCTTACAGCATGGTGACTATACTACAGCAGACAATCTCATGCTCTTCTGGAGAATTGAGATACAATCCAACTGAGTATGTCATATCTTACCTGGCCTTTCTCTCACTCATGCTCCTTTTAGGATCCAGTCCTCATGTTCATAATAACAGCTCACAATGAATGAGAAGTGGTCTTTCAAAGCACCTAAGAAATGTGTATACTCTGCACAGAGGATGGTCCACTTTGATTTCATCTGGAAACGACCTAGCTGACACTTGCTTAGATATGGGCTTTTGGCATAGCAGGGACTGGTGGGGCAAACACTATCATTCACTGTGAAGACACTTTGATTGCTTCATCATTGGGCTTGAGAGCACTGCATATATGCATACCGGTTCATGTGTACAATGTCTCTTCAGCTCTGTGTGAGTCCTGATGAGATCACCGTGACATGAAAAGGAAGCTGTAATATCATAATTGTATGTCTGCCTTTTCATCTCAACATTTAGACTTCTTTCTGACATTATGATTCTAGATACTTCCATGTAGCTACTGTATTGAATACGACTGCATGTCCATCTTACCAAGAGAGACGTGGATACATGGATTCTTACTTATTCCGTTGTTCAACTACCAATGAGCAACAGCATGATATTCTGCATGAGCCTCAATGGGAATCGAACAGCCAAAAACAACAATGCAATTATGCATGCAACACCTGGCTGCTGAACTACTGGTGCTGTGATGTATGAGTCTGCAGGGATCTGACTATCCACCTCCTTACCCAATAGTCATTGAACTTCCCCAGACTTGGTATTGATCCCTGCATCTCATTTCTATCCCCCCAGATTCCGACAAAGCCTGATTCCAACTGATGCCGATTTGTCTTGGCAGGATCCACTTATTCACTTCTTTCTTTTCCATATGAACAATATACTGGATCAAGAAGCATAGAACAGTGAGTAAATTGTTTCTTGCCTTATAAATTCTCTGATCCTAGAACAAGCAGAAATCTGAAGGATAAAACTTACGAAACAATACCTAGTGGAACAGCCAGCTGCTGAAACACAATGCTCCATTTGACATACATTCCATGGACTATCGATAAATCTCCTACCACACTTTCCCCCACATGGTAGAAAGGGACAAAACACTCTACATGTGCCTGAGTAGCAGCTTATCTTTATCTTTTCAATCATCCTGTTCTGTCATATCTGAATACCCACTAGTCATCATTTCCAGGGCAACAATTCAAAGCTAGGTCTTTGATGAATTGTATGTGATGGTCAGTCCTTTGGAAGTGGGATCTAAACAAAACAAATAGTTCAAGATAAATGATCGGCAACATGAGCAAGAGACAAGCAGTGCAATGAAGGGCAGTGAGTGAACAGCAGAATGGTAGCTTCTTCATCCACACTTGCAGGTGGCGCAAGATCCTACCATAACTCATGGGTCAGCCTTGCCACCCCAGAGAGCAGTATGTAACCTTCAGGACACTCTTTGAGGAATTGAGTGATGGTACTACCAAATAAATGAGTCACATCTTCCTGGGCCCTTCTCTTGCTCACATTTCTTTTGGCATCCAGTCCGATCCACATGTGACATAAAGGTCCTCTGAAGGGTATTGGCATTTTGATTTCCTGAGGCAAAGACTTAGCTGAACCTGTGCTTCCAGTGTATCTGTACCTGATGGAGTGAACGCTCACCTGCATTCTTTGTCAGGTCAGGCCGGGAACAAAGACACTTTTTCACCTCAGTCATCGAGTTTGGAGAAAAGGAACAGCATTTGTATGCACAAGTTGAGCAGTATGATGTGAGAAATCATCTTGTCAGCTCTGTGCAACTACTGATGAGATCTCTGGCCATGCATTGGTGAAATCCAATTGGGTATTAAATTCTTGTCACCTAGCTAGGCCTGTGATCCCATTCTATGTTGTAATAAAGACAGAGGTGTGAAAAATCCTGCTGTTGGGAATATCAAACTGCAAACTAGATTGAAATAAGCAAGGACAATCAGCAGGACAGGCCCAACACCGGTACAGAACTGTTGATGTCTCAGGCCATTGATCCTGGCAGGCCCTGAGCTTTTACCTTCTTGCCTCCAAAACCTTCACATAAGACATCTTCTGTGGCATTCTTATGGACAGTACAAGGACTGGAACTACCACTGTGGATATATCAAGAGATCTGAATGGTTCTGGCTTGCAGATGCTCTAGGCCTGACGTGGCATGCCAGCAACATCATTGTGACATCATCAATCTATGGAAAGGAATAGTGACTACCACTGCCTTCATCAATGAAGACCTTTGTGTGCTGTTCTCTGATGCGGGCATTTAAACATGAGAGCGAACTGAAATGGCAAGGATCCTGGTTGTTTTTGCTTTCCTGTGACAAAGACTTAGCTGAGCCTTGCTGACAGATAGATATGGGCACTGAGAACAACATTCAAAATTCCTGCCAAACTGGGAGGTGATTGGGTCTGGAGTATGTATATATGTACATGCCAGGGAGTAGGAGGTGAGAACGCACCTCGTTGACTCTGTGTGACTCGTGTTGACATCTTTCTCTGCAGGCGAATGGTGATAAATTCTAAAATTATAATTGTATGTCCACCTTTCCATCTAAATGATTTGACGACCTGATGACATCTAATAATAGCATATTTTCATGTACTACCATGGAGAATACAGCTTAGTCTGTTTGTTGGAATCATATCTAGGTGGTGATAAGACAGCGATGTCATTCCTCCTGCCTATGCATTATGGAGGAATGGACAATGCTGGTGCCATGTAATCATGCTGAAGACCAAACCTTCTGGTGCTCTGTGAAACAGCAGACTAATTTGTCCTCTGGCCATTCCAACCCTTCTCATCAGGACAACACCTTCATCTGCATAACACTGACCAGTAATCCATGTTCTGCTAAGACAGTTGCTCTGTGCATTGGGCATGCCTTGAGCTCATCAAATAAGGTCCAGCCCATGGTGGATGCAACACTTTGGTCAAGATTCCTCCTTCTACCAGTCACTGTGTATCACATCAATGCCCTCTGTCACTGTCTTTGTGGGTATGCCCTCCATATCTATGATGAAAGGTGAGCCTGGACTAATCATTGTCTAGATATTGATGGTTGTGGAACTGTTCAGCTTTGAAGATCATCTTTTGCAAAGTTCTTCTCTGTCGCCATTCTTGGTATGATACTTTGCACTGCCTATTTCTCGGTTATCTGCCATCATATTTTCCCAGCCTGTACCACTGTTGTTCAGTTTCTTCTGAACATGTCAAAGCTGCTCACCAAGAGCTGGGTATATGCTTCTTCTGCAACTGTTCCAAGCTATTTGCTTTCATGTCCTCCTTACAGATGAGTCAATGATTCCAAGTTTGTTTGTGAGGTATGGCTGCAGTGACCTTTATTCTTCATGCTTGGGATTTATCTTTCTCGTAGATGGCTTCAACAGTAATCCTTGTTGATATTACCATGGTGGTGCCCTTCAAGTGATGTATTTCAGTGAAGTGAATGCTAAAGAGACTGAGGTAGATGCTTGTTCATGGAGTGTACGTGCACCAGCTGGGTGACCTGTACTTGAGCACATGGCTACCGTGCACTTTCTAGTGCTTTCTTGCATATTTCACAATGAAGCTACTGTATCTCCCACCATATACTTTAAGACTAAGCTTTGAGGCAAGACTTGAACATTCCTTTGTCCAGAATAGGCATCTTGACTCATGGAATGGAGTCTGTCTCTTGTCGCGTCAGACTTGTCGTATTATAGTCCTTGAATGCTGCAAAAGACAGTTTTCACATGAAACGACCTATGGAGATCAAGGCTGGGGGTACGGAAAGGAAGTCCGGGTCCCCAACATGTGACTAAAGCATGATTAAATGCAATGTGAGTGCCTTCTTCACTTAGTGGGGAAGACTTTGCTAAGAATCAGTTAGAGTTAACTAGATGCAGACTATGGAACCAGAGACGAGTTTCCAGTAGATTTAGAGGAGAAGGCCATGCTCATCTCTAAGCCACAAAGCATCCTCAGTTGTGTCACCAATGTAATCTTGTTCTGCTCATGGTGAAACAGTTCTCATACTTGCCTTCCATCTCCTCAGTAGGAAGTATACTTCCATCAAGCTGTAGGGGTTCAACTCCCTGAAGGTGTTGATGAGCCTCCAGGCTCTGTACACTCAGAATTCACGGATTTTATACACTAATTGCCACTCCTGTCCATCCAATGGACTCTCAGTAAACCAAAGATTGCACACAAGTTCATACCACTTTCATACCATGGCAACCACTCCTCATGCACTTTGGTATCCAGCCCATCTTGTTACGCATCATAATTATCGTATTGCATCACGGCAAGGTACCTTTGATTGCAAATCACCCTAAAACAGAATTGCTGTATCACTTCCCATTGGCACATTGATGCGTCAATCAATCAATTAATGAAATGACGTGATTGCTGTGGCCACTCATCCATCCATGATATTTCAAGCACACAGCCACTACAGACCGCATTTTACTAAGGCTGTTACTTTGCCAAGACTTGGAGAAGACAGAGACCCAAGTGTGCACCTCAGTACAAAAGACATACCTCGCCAGTCCGCAGCTAAACAGCACCTCACGATCTGTTCATCGCTCCAAGAAACCATATGGTTTCTGTCCATACATGGCAATGTCAATGAGTTGCTGTTACATTCAAAGTCAAGAAACCATATGTTTACTATGAAATCTACTAAGCCACAGCCTTACAGCCTGACTAAGTTGTGCATACTTATTCTATTTATAATTTCATACTTGTAGTATAAAAACTAGCTAGAAAGTGTCATTTAGCATTAGCTTATAGCCAGCTTACAGTCAGCATTCAGTCTACACCACCCACCACGTCTATCAATAATTCTGCTATGTTTATTACTGTTTCATGGCAATATACCATTTACCCCAGCATATTCTTGATTGCACATCAACTCTTAAGCTCACCGGAGTTATTCCATGGTTTTTGACTGTGAAGAGTTGTTTGACACTCACTCTTCGCTCTTGACACTATTGGTGCACATTCATATTGTGCCAATACATGATTGCTGTGCCATACCTCACCCACTTTTATCTTTTATAGGCCATTATCATTTCAATTTCACCAGCATAGGATCGTTTCACCCTTTTCACTTTCACCATTGTATCGTTGCCCACTTGGGTAGTCTCCAAGAAGACTTAGGATCATTTTCACATCAGTATAGGACCAGTTTCAGCATAGTTTTCATATAGGACAGTCCCTCGAGTGGACTTGAAGGTTAGTTTTGACATAGGATAGGATCACTTCAGCACAAGACCAGTTTTCGACATTGACATCAGTATTTCCATATCATTTAGGATCAGTACCCCATCATCGCCAGTATATTTCCGTTCTCGCTCTCAGTATCATTGCCCAGTTTCCACATTTCCATATTTATTCTCGACCCCGCATCCTCAGTACTTTGTTTCATGTTTTCGCAGCGATTCTCCACTCCCAGACACAGTTTCACGTGTTTATTTCCATTCTATTCACTTGTTTCGCAAGGATTACCATCTAGCAATGTTTCTAGTCTCTTTTCGTGTCTCTATTATGGATTCATGGTATTAACATCATACCTGTTTCCATTCCCTCTCATTTCGAGAGATCCCTACCGGCTTACAGCCAAAGCTACTAGTACTCAACTACCAAGCAGTACTATGTTGCTGACTGAAAAGTCACAGTGTATACTTGTGTATAGAGGAATTGATTTACTGCATGGAGGTGCCCTGAACCCACTTGCACACACAATCACCTTGATTGCCATATTATCACGTTAATTACCCAATCTCATTCCGAGTTGGTATTGCCATTGCCATGGAAGTCTTGGCTCATCAGTGTATACATTGGTGCAACCTTCTTTTTTTTTAAAGATGGACTCTTCTATTGCCTAGATTTTCAAGTTTTCCACTGCCAGTTGCTAAACCAACTTGCTCATCAAGCACTTTATTAGATGTCCTCAATCCTAACTCCCTCAATGGAAGGCCTAAGGAGGCTGCCTATGACCTTTACTTCTTTCTATTGCTCCACCCTTGTACTGGTTCTCTTTGTTCTTCTGCTATGTCATTGTCTGAAACATTATCTCTAAAGCAAAAGGTGTCCGGTCGTAGGTACAACTGGGCATCCATCCCACTCAGTGAGTTTGCCTGTTTCTTTTGCTTCCTAGGATGTTTGCTCTTTGAGTTGCGGATGAATATTTATTGAATTGCAGCATTCCTGCCAATGGTCTACTTATGCTTGTCCTTCTTCTATTCTACAAAGCTTTTGACACAGCACCCAAAGCTTTGATGTTGAATCCTGTCAGTTAAATACATGATCCAGATGAATTGGGATCCTCAATAAAACTTTTCAATGTGCAGATAATGAAGAGGTTATTGTGCTTGCATAGGCTTGTGTGTCAATGAGCAGCAGAAAGCATTTGACTCACCTTCAATGGTGTCAAAGACATCTCCGGTTTCCTTCCAGCAACTAACCCCTTCAAAATTAGACACCAACTCGGTCCATATCCCTAGATCCACCTCATCTCAAGATACTTCTGTCTTTGTCTTCTTCTATTCCACTACTTAGTTGCACCGAATTGTTTCATTTTCCACTGAAGAGGCTTTCATGCATGCAAGCTAGAAATGCAACAGTGTCGAAGACACTGATCACACCCACACCTAACACTACACACACAAACCCTCAAGTTCATGGGGGATTCTGATGCAATAGAAGCAGATAGAAATAGCACAACCAAACTCTCAGAATATATGATATGTCGTATAGTGATAGCGCTCGTATCATATCTTGATTTCTCTAAGTCCAAAGGCTTTTAAAAACAAGAGGAGCGACAGTTGTCGCTGGGCCTCAAGGCAAAGGTGCAGTAACAATACACACAACATCAAGAGATGCATGCAAAACCCTCAATAAGTCTTGAGCAACACATGAAATGACCTCAAACAACTTAAAACACACAATACACAACTCAAAGCTTCATGCTCTAAGCAGAAACACTTCACAAAACCATCCACTAAAGCCACAGGATTCAAACCTACATGCTCAAGCTTCCAAACCAATTGTAGATCCACAGGGTTCTAACCTGTGCAATCCAGAGACACAATAACCTTATACACATGCTGTCTGCAAGCCACAGGGTTTGAACCTATGCCACTTGGGAAATATATACCCTCAAGCAAGTACTAATCAAGCCAAAGGGTTTGAACCTCTGACACCTGTAGTACCTTGCGTCACAAGAAACCCTCAAAACACAAGAGCATGTCCACAATGACACCAAACTCGTATTCTCAGGTTAGAGCAAAAGTCAACCAATCAATCAGGCAAATAGTACAAGTGCCACGCTAGCTTTCTATACCTCATGCGATACTTAGGTCACTCAAAATGCTATCAATCAATGGTCTATTCTCTCGCTCAAAGTTACAAACTACTCCTGAAGCTAGAGTGACAAGCTGAGGGCTCATGCATGACTACAACGGGGGTCCAAAACTTGTACACTACAATTTACACTGCACTATTTATCTAGTCTACATCCTACAAATTAGTACAACCATATATAGTATTGTTTGGGTTGCAGGACTCCATTTCCTGGATCCCACATGTGTCGTTGTCATCATACCATAGCTTGGTGGCTACTCAGAGCTCCAACTGGGGGCCAGACTCTGATTTCTCCATGACTTGAAGTCAGTTAGCAGTGCTCTGCATGCATATGGATGTTACTTGGTATAACCTCAGAGTCGCAGCATACTGTGCAGCTCACATATCTCAGAATAATGTCTTCTAGTAATTTCTATGGTAGCTAGACCAACCAGCTCCTTGTCTAGGTCTTGCGCACTTTGGCCGAAGCCAGAAACCTCGGACTTAATCGTATTCTGACATTCTAAGGTCTAGAGCGGCATCTGCCAGTATGGCAGTGCCTTGTGCATCATAGATCAATGTTGAGCAAAGTATTAATTATCTCACAAGCTTCTTTGGTTCTATTCTTAGTGTGCGTATTGCATGCACTGTCAGCGCACTCAGTGTTGAGCACTGGGACTTTAAACATAGTGTGACCTATCTAGTATCACTCTCAAGTTAAGCCATGCACTCCACCTAGTGTCACTCAAGGCATCTCATTGCCTGCACCTTAAATACTGCATTCTAGTTATTTCTTCTCTGCATTGGTAACTTAATATTATAGAATGTATGTATTAATACATTTTGCAAAAATACACACATGAACACTTTCAGAGCATGTCAATGTGCAAAGCTGGCTCTCAAAGTTGGATGTCCTCTTATGCTTCTCCGCAATTTGGATCCAGCAAATGGCCTATGCAATGGGACATGGATGATTCTCACACGTTTCCATCCTCATGTATCAGAATGTCATCTTCTCAGTTGTAACAATGCAGGCAAGGCTGTTTTCATCCCACGCATCACAATCAATGCAGATACAGCTGAACTTCCTATTGCATTTTCACGCCATGTTAGGGACATGCCAAATAGGTTAAGATAGACCACACAAGCGGAGGTCTGCAGAGTGCATGGGCCTTGGCAAAGCTATTAGCAACGTCACCCTTGAGCCGAAGCCCTTAAGTTGATTAGTGGAGCAGAGTCCACAGAGAGCATTGAGTGGAGTAGAGAATAAGAGATAGTCCAATGGAGTGGAGGCCACAGACTTGAGAGCGATAAGATTAGACTTGGAGTCAGAGAGAGATTTGGCTAAACCAAGTTGATATTCAAACTGAGTATCTACAAGTAATTGTACAGTATATATATAAGTAGGTAAATCCAAGTTGGAGTCCAATGGACTCCGGCAGGGGTCTGTTTGCTACCAGATTCGGGTTCTAGAATTAATATGTGAATTAGCGAAATGAAAAGATAAATGAAATATCAAATGGAGCAGAGTAATGGTGAGCGGCCAGAGGCCATGGAGTCCGATAACAAGAATTGCTAGAGTTAGAATTGAAGTTGGAATGGGTGTGAAGCAGAGGCCAGCAGCATGTGCATAACATGCTGCCAATTTCCAGTCAGGTTGGCTTTTGCAATGACAATCAACAAGTCTCAAGGACAGTCAGTTACTTATGTTGGATTAGATTTACGTACTCCTATTTTTTCTCATGGACAACTCTATGTAGCACTTAGCTGTTGCACTTCTGGACAACAGATTCAAGTTCTCTTTCCAGATACAGAAAAAGGTACAAATACATTGAATATTGTATACTCTGAGGCTCTATTACCTTCATAATATATATTTTTTTCTGAACTAATAACTGACACTCCCAAATAATAAGCCAGGTTTGGGGTGGGCCCCAACAAGCTGAAGTCCCATGTTGCAGTCAGGTTGCTGGGACCTGAGGTACAAGGGTCTGGCAATTGTGACGAAGACACGGGGCATAGGCTTGTGTATGTATTAATACATTTCGCAAAAATACATGTGTGAACACTTTCAGAGCATGTCACTGCTTTTCAGTCTCTGCTATCTCTGAATGCTTCACTTCTGGTGGTACCTATGAAAGGAAATTTGCCTTCTATACTGCTAATATCTGATATCTTACTCCATGAGCCTCATGAGTCAGGGCAGAATGAACACACCTGTTTCGTGCATGCACCATGTGTACATGATTATAGCAGGGGAAGGCCAGCCCGATGTCCATGAGGCTATATTCAAATTGATTTCAATGTGTTTTCCTTCCTGACATCATCACAAAAACTGTTGCCTAGCCTCACAGCAATCGTGTGATCATGGCATCTCCCTAAACAGTACAAGCTGGGGATCGGGATCAAAATTGGGGTGAACCCAACAGAAATGACCATCGACATGCAGTTCTCCTAGACACCCACAGCATCACATTGACATTATCTACTCATAGGAAGGAAGACCAACCGATGATGCTATGACTGCTGGAGATACTTTTGTGCTGGTCACTGGCATGCGATTAGAAGCTCGCTGTCGACAGGCTTTGGTAGCATCGTTGTTTCGAGGACAGAACTGTGTATATGTGTGCCAGTCAGGGAGTACAAGGTGAGAAAGATTTTGGTCAGCCTAATACAGCTCCTGATGACATCTCCCTCTGCAGGCAATTGATATCAGACAAAAGTGTAACACTGTAATTGTACATCTTCCTTCTCTCTTAACAATTCAACGAACTGACGACTTGTGATTACAGCATACATCCATGTAACATTGGTTTTGAATACCAATGGCTATCCACATTTTCAAGCGATATCAGGAAATGTCCTTTCCCTGCATCTCACCACCTTTGGATATCTCTTTGTCGGATTTGTATCTAAGTCTGGATAAGACTATGGGATCACTTTTCTGAACCTATGTGTCACTGAGCCATGTACAAAGTCAGTCCCACAACCTTCCACCCATATGAAGAATGGCAGGGCTATTGGTCATCTCGCCATTGCAGCTTTTCCTTGTTTAAGTACCTCAAATTCAGGAAACTCTGCTGCTTTCAATAACTCATCTTGATTCCCATTTTCATCAATTTGACTTCGTGCATAACTGATATGACTTCTGTTGGTTGTTGGCTAGGACTCAGGTATCTCCCATCAGTAAGCAACCTGCTGTCGCTCCCTGTAAGTGTTCTTCCTCCATATATCTCTTCCCTGACCTCATATGCTGCTCACTTAGATGGGGATAGATCTGGTGATCTCTTGTTTTTGCATCAGCACTGCATGACTGGAGAAACCTGGTCATCATCTCCAAGATACTGCACCCACTACCAATGCAAGATTTATCTCCTGTAATAGTGGAAAGCAAAAGGCGAAAGGAGTGTATCCTATCCCTAAAGCACCAGAATTAGAAGAGACTGGACAGGGAGAGAGGGAGCAAGGATGAATAGGTAGGCCAGAAACCATAAGGCCCAGTGCATCCCTTCATCACCCCATAGCAGCATGGGAGACTTGAGCCCAAAACCAAGTGATGGAATGGCAGGATGAGAGAAATCTAGATATAAAATATCCCTGCCAAGAAAGAGTTTTAAGTAATGTGCATTGCTTTAAGTCATGCAAATCGTTACTTTGGTTCTCCAGGGAATGAATGATGTTTCATCTTTCCAAAACACGCAGTGGGAATTGGATTTCAAAGCAAGTAAATTGCAGTCAAGAGATGCTATAAGTGAAGAGGTTATAAAAAGGAAAAGGAATGATGGGCCATCTACTGAGCATGTCACACATGGCAGTATTTGCATCTATTGATCATTCCTGGTCTTCACCAAAACTTCCCTCTAGTGTTTCTTCAGCTGATGTGCAATTATACCCGTTGCTGGACCCATGACTGGTGATAGACTTGGAACATGACAGAAGGCATGGAGCTATGGCTTGCTCACACTCTGACATCATCAATTTAGTGAAAGGAAGAATAGCGACCAGGACTTTTGGCAAACGGTGTCATGGGAATTTAGGGGTGACTAGAAATTAATATCGCACTATAAATGTTAGCACAACAAATGTGAGTTTGGGGGAATCAGCACGTATGCTATACTCTGCTTGACTCCAAGGGTGTCCAACAAATGAACATTTACTATACTGGAATTTAATCAGAGCACATGTGCACTTCGTTCTCTGATTCTTAAGGCTGTTGCTGCTACTGGGCCAACTGTGCAGTGGTTGGCAACTGACTGGTGTTCTTACTGTTGTCTGACTGTCTTCACAAAATCTATGTGATTTTGTGAACTGCTTCCTGTGATGGTGGATTCTGACCGCCCAGGTTCTGAATTCAATACTATGTTCTCTGGGGTGTAAAAAGTTACCTTGTATTTTGTTTCTGGGCCTTTATATACAGTTTGGCTATCCTATTTTTAGCTACATGGCTTACTCATCCTTGGTCTTCCTGTGTGTGTATTAGTAAGAATTTTGCTGCTAGTAGGCGCATTGCATGCTTTGCTTACTCATCCTTTGTGTTGGGCATGACTCATCACATGCTGTGGATGACCAGATTACTCAGCACCTTTTATCGGTCTGGATTCTGGATTTTCCTATCGGCCTGGTTTCCAGCCTGACAACAGTGCATGACAGTCAGGCATTTAGAATGGAGAGTTGATGGAATCGACAGTTCATGGGAAACAGTCGGCAAGGCAAGCACACTCAAATCAATTCAACACCCCCAACTCACAGAAAGGAAAGGCTGATGCTCTTGGAAGTAATGGAAGCCTAGGCAGACATTTCACCAATTCACGAGATCCCTCATACTATAACAGCTTCTTGAAATCCAACGCTCGCCTGCTATCTCTCAACCTTTTGGTAGCCCTGTAGTCTTCATGCCACTGCACATTCCCTCATCCAGATGCACCATAGCCTCTCATCACCTGCCAGGTCTCAATTTCCTTCCTCCATAGCGCCTCATGCTACTATACCTTATGTCAATTTTTGCCACTCATACCACAGCCACTACACTGCAGCAGAGAATCTCATGCTCTTTGTATGTAATATCTTACCCATCTCTCCTCTCACTCATGCACCTTTCAGCATCTTGCCCTCTGTCCTTGATAGCAAGGCACAACAAAATGGACATCACTTCTCAGAGAACCCCAGGAATGCATACACTCCACACAGAGGACAGGTCTTCTGGTTCGTTTTAATTTCTTATGGCAAAGGCGTAGCTGAACCATGCCTAGATGTGAGTCCCGAGTGCATCTTAAGGTGTTGAGACCAATGTTAACAATACATCTGGCTGCTTCATTTTGTCCTTAGAATTGAAGGAGAACACCACATAGATGTGTACCAGTTGGGGAGTACAAGGTCACTTCAGCTCTGTATGACCTTTGATGGGATCATGGTGATACGCCATCCATGCGTTCACACCTAGATTTTGTGAATTTGTAACAATACAATTGCATATCTATCCTGTGCTAGTGATAATAAAAGGACTATAGTGGAGGCTTCGAGCTGATAGTTACAGCAGTATGCAACTAGTGAAGCCAGGACTTAGATGTGATACCACTAGTGGGTCAAATCTACCAGCCAGCCATACTAGTAACTTGAATACTAGCCGGACTAATGAATATAAGGCCACTAGTGGACGAGTAATGTGACTAGCGCACCAAACAAGAATACACAGATCTTGTGAAGTTCGGTCACTAGTAAGCCGATCAGGGCATAAACACCTAAGTCAGGTTAACTAGTTGCGCAGCAATCTCAAAGCAGGACTTAGAAATGAATTAGCAATGGATTAACCTCACATCTAGATCCAACTAGTGCGATCGGATCTGTTATGATCAGACACAAGGCTAGCCAGACTGCGCTTTTGATCATGGCCAACTGCATTACGGATGCGGAAGTGTGGCTGGTAGTTTATCCTCGGCACTAGTGGCACATTGCTGGGTCAAGAACATGACCTAAAACTGCTAGTGTAGCTCCGTGGCTCACTAGTCAACCAGCAGCAGTTTCTAGACCGACTATTGCATGCTTTTACTCAATATTTCATGACTAGCCAAGAAAACCGTACCAAAAATACCCCACTAGTATAGCTGTTTGTATCACTTTGTATATTTTTTTACAGTATATAAGTAGTAGAATAGCCACTTGCACAAGCAGGCAAGCCATCCCTGCGATTGTGACAGACTAGTCAGTATCTAGTGCCCCCAATTAAAGGCTTTTGTGCTTAACCTCGAACGAAGTGACTACTAGTCACTAAGTTACCTGTAGAATTGAGTGAATTGAAGTCCCTTTTGAGCAATACTATTGTGTCCTGCAAAGACCAAGAGTGTTTCGAAGTAATTCTTGCAATTTCTCGAAGTTAAAGTATTATTCTTAGGCCAAGAGTGCCACTAGTAAGCCAAGAGTGCAAACTAGTCAAGTGCAGATCACTTGTAGGAAGTAGTACAGGGCCAAGAGAGCCAGTAGTTTGAAGCAGTCATAGTCCCAGCAAGCACAGTAGCTCAAAACCAAGTCACATTCATTCAATTGTGTCTTACCCACCCCACTAGTATGAGTAATACATTTGTAAAGCTCACTAGTAACAGATAAAACGTCTTTTGAACAACCTCCCTTGATTATTGAGTCTGCAGAGTGCTTCTATCATACTCGAAACACCTGAATTCAATTAATTGGTGATAGTGTAGAGTTGTGAGAGGTTTAGTTTTGGTTGGAGATCATTTCCGCCCGCTAGTCTTTTGCCACTCACTGTTACCAAGCACATCACTGCTGTAATACTACAGACAGTTTATCAGTCTTTGTGGTTTGTTGAAATGAATAATGAGAACGAACTGTCATCAACCTCTATTTCCTGGGTAGAAATTTAATGTAGCTGGCAAACCGAATCAGAACAGCTCCCATCTCTTGGAAACTGTCTAGGAGAAACTCAATATGTGATACTGTGCTTCTTGATGTCAGTGATGCCTCTTAATTCCAATGATGGTGAGAATGAGGTGTATGATTCTATGATAAATACATACCTTGGATTTTCAGAGCCTGTAGGCGACAATATTTATGGAGGAGTCTCATCATCACAGCTATGCTCCGAAAAAACTCTCCGTTGAAGAAGAGAATACATTCAAGGAGCAAGACTCAAGCCAACATCTCAATTACGCTAGAGCTTGATTTCAGAAAGGAAGAGCATGCAAGAATAAGAAACCAACCTTTATGAGATTACATTTCGTATTCAGTTTTTATGCCCTTGTCGAGCAAGAGGTTGCAAACTTTTCAGACGTGGCCCGAGGGACTGTTAAAGGTGTCAGGTACATGTCGTCTTAACGTACAAGGAACTCACCACCAGGGGGACTGTTTGAACATCAATGCTTGATCTTACCCATCAGTGGCGTCCTTCAATAGTTCAAACACCCTGGCATGTCCTACTGTGGAGAGTTCATGCCTGGTAACAGTCTTGTCCACACTGCTATCCAGTGTGCTGGATACTAATATGTACATGTCACCATTCCTGCTACCAACGGGGAAACAGAACATTTTCCAGGGTCATGACAGGTGCCAGTTTCGGCAAAGGAATATCCACCGCCTATTCGAAAGGCACAAGTGGCATTGTATTCATAACTGCTTGCTGTTCAATGGGGGGGAGTATGGCTGGTCTTCAATAGACTGGTACAAAGTAATTCTTCATGATCAATTAGTAACCAAATATATGCATGTCGACAACATCACCTTTGAATCTTAGTGATGTTGCAGCGAGTTTTCTGATTTCCCTAGGGTAGAATCAAAGGATTAAAGAATTGTGGCTGCTGTCAACATATTGGAGCTAAACTGAATGAAAGTGACACTTGTCTCACTGTACTGATTCTGAGGTTCATACTCCTCATTCGCATTTGGTTCTCTATTCAATCTCCAATGAAAGGACAATGTTTCATCTGGCTGAAATGTGGAAAGGGTCTGATTCGGTCATGGTTCAAGTTGAATCGAAATTCAATGATCATAACTGATAGTGAAAGATGCAACAGCAGCTCCTAAGCGAAGAGGTTACATTTTGGGCGGAAGCAAGTAAGAAGCCAGGTATTGCACGGGCCGGTCTTCCGTCCATCGCGTACACTGCAGTATTTGCATCTATTGATCTTACCTCTTGTCACCAACACTTTCGCCAGCTAGCATTCGATTACACTCATTTGCTGGGCCCATGGCTCTGGATGGAATAAGAACGGGATGAAGACCCGTAGCTTTGGCTCTCTCATACTCTGATACCATTGATTTATGGAAAGAAGAGCAGCAACCACTGACTCCATGCTGATTAGGGAGGACTGTTGGCCAATGGTGCGTGATAGTCAGATATTTCGCACAGGAAGCTGATGGAATCAATGATTCGAAGGAGATCACCAGCACCACAAGTAAGAGGTGTGTGGCACGATGACTGCAGCAATGAGGCAGTATCATTTCAACATCATCATCTGACTGATGCTCTTGTAAAGTGACCGAACTCCAGCTGGACATTTGGAAGAATGAGCCGTTGCTCTCGTGGATGACAGAACAGCAGCTTCTTAGAAACCAGCCTATTCATCTCTCCCAAACCAGGTCCAAACCCCAAACTCGAGGATGCGCAATAACGTCTTCCATCGCCTGCTATCTCTCTGGTATCCATGTAGCAACTCCTCTTACTGTGTCTTGTGTCAAGCTCCTGCCATTTACAATGCAGTGGCTATACTACAGCAGACAATCTCGCACTCTTCTGGGGAATTGAGATACAATCCAACTGAGTATGTCATATCTGCCTTGGCCTTTCTCTCACTCACTCACCTGTCAGCATCTGGTCCTTGTGTCCATGATACCAGTGACCAACAAATGAGAAGGGGTTTTACAAATCACCCAAGAAAATGCTCCACGCAGACGATGGTTCGCTTTGATTTCATCTGGCAACGACCTAGCTGACCCTTGCTTAGATACGGACTTCGGGCATAGCAAGGGCTGGGGAAGGACTAGGGGTGAACATTGCCCGTTGTCGAGACACTTTAGTTGCTCCATTGTTGGGCTTGAAGTTGAAGGACAACTCTGCATATATGCATACCTGTTTGGGAGTGAGATGTATCTTCAGCTCTGTGTGACTCCTGATGGGATCACTGTGTTCGTGACACAAAAAATAAGCCCTAATATCATAATTGTACGTCCACCTTATCATCTCGACGTTTAGAGTTCCTTTTGACATATGCTTCTAGATGCTTTCATGTCATTACTGTACTGAATACAAACAGATGTTCATCTTCCTGAGGGAGACGTCAGGCAATACTATGGGATGTGCATGTTCTTACTTATTCAGTTGTTCAACTACCCTGCCAGGATGAGCATCAACATGATATTCCACATGGGCCTCATTGGGAATCAAATGGCCCAAAACGATGCAATTCCACATGCAACACCCAACCGACTATGGGTGCTGTGATGTATGATTCTGCAGGGATCTATCCATCCACCTCCTTACCCGGTAGAAACTGAACTTCCCCATGCTTGGTATTGATCCCTGCATCACATGTTTATTCCCCAGATTCCGAAGCCTGATTCTATTCTTTAACTGATACTGATTCACCTTTGCAGGACCCACTTAATCAGCTCTTTCTTCGCCATGTGAACAATATACTGGAGCAACGAGCATAGAACAGTGCGTTAATCATTTCTTCCCCTGTTATAAATTCTTTGATCCTACAACGAGCAGAAGTCCAATGGATAAAGCTTATGAAACAATACCTAATGGACCAGCCAGCCACTGAAATATGATGCTACATTTGACATACAATCCACGAGTTATTGACCGCGTTTTTACAATGTGCAGTAGAACACAATGAAAGACCTTATGTGTGCCTAGGTAGTATCAACATCAGCAGCTTATCTTAATTTTTTAATCTTCCCATTCTGTCATATCTGAATACATGGTAGTCATTGTTTCTGGGGCAACGATTCAATGCCAGTTCTTTGGCGAATCATAGGTGATGGTCAGCTCTTCAGAAGCGAGATTCAAACAAAATAAACAGTTGAGAAAGATCGTCGGCAACACTAGCAAGAGACACGCAGCACAACAAAGGGCAGTGAGTGAACAGCAGAACAGCGGCTTCTTCATCCACTCTTGCAGGTGGCACAAGATCCTACCATAACTCACAGGTCAGGCTTGCCACCACAGAGAGCAGTAACCTTTAGGACACTCTTTGAGGAATCTAGAGACGGTATGACTAAATAAGAGAGTCGTGTCTTCCCAGGTCCTTCTCTTGCTTGCATTTCTTTTAGCATCCAGTTGGATCCGCATGTCCATGTTAGCACCATGCAACGAATGGCACATCACTTCAAGGCCTTCCGACATGTATCAGTGTTTTGATTTCCTGAGGCAAAAACACAGCTGAACCTGTTTCTTCCAGCATATCTGTACCTGATGGAGTGAATGCTCACCTGCATTCTTTGTCACATTAAGCTGGGAACAACAACACATTTTTGCCTTGGTCATGGAGTTTGGAGGAAAGGTTTATACACACAGGTTTGGGAGTACAATGTGAGAAATCATCTCGTCAGTTGTGTGCGACTACTGATGAGATCTCTCACCAGGCACTGGTGAAATCTGATTAGGTCGTTCCCTATTAAAATCTCGTCACCTAGCTAGGCTGTGATCCTGTTCTATGTTGTAGTGAAGACAGAGGTGTGAAAAATCTCGCTGTTGGGAACATCAAAGTGCAATCTAGATTGAAATAAACAACAGTCTATGACTAGAGTGACAATCGGAAGGACTACCCGGCACCGATACAGAGCGAAGGACCACCTATTGATCCCGGCTGGCCCTGATCGCTTGAGTTTTGGCCTTCTTGCTGTTCGGCCAAAACCTTCACATAAGACATCTTCTAAGGACTGTCAATACTGCTGGGGTTCGATTGACATGCACGCAATAAGGATGAATGGTTCTGGATTGCATACGACTCATCTATGGAAAGGAATAACGACTACCGATGCCCTCATCACTGAGGACCTTTACATGGCCATTTAGACACAAGAGTGAACTGAAATAGGAAGGATCCCAGTCACTTTTACTTTCCTGTGGCAAAGACCTACTTCCTCCTTACTTATGGCTAGATACGGTCTCTGATGTTAACACAGTACAAACCCATCTCGTTGATGAGCCTCCAGGCTCTGTATGCTCAGAATTTGCGGATTTTATGCACTAATTACTGCACCTGTCCACCCAACAGACTTTCAGTAAACCAAAGATTGCACATAAGCTCATACCACTTTCATGCTATGGCAACCACTCCTCATGCGCTTTGTTATCCATCCCATCTTGTTATGCATCATAATTATCATATTCCATCATAGCAAGGCACCTTCGATCACAAATCACCCTAAAACAGAATTGCCACATCACTTCCCATTGGCACATTGATGCGTCAATCAATCAATTAATGAAATGATGTGATTGCCGTGGCCACTCATCCATCCACAATATTTTGAGCACACGGCCATTACAGACCACATTTTACTAAGGTTGTTACTTTGCCAAGACCTGGAGAAGACATAGACCCAAGTGTACACCTCAGTACAAAAGACATACCTCACCAGTCCACAGTTAAAACAGCACCCAACAATCCGTTCATCGCTCCAAAGAAATGGTATGGTTTTTGTCTATACGTGGCAACATCAATGAGTTGCTGTCACTTTTGAAGTCGAGAGACCATATGTTAGCCACGGATTTTACTAAGCCACAGCCTTATAGCCTGACTAAGTCATGCATACTTACTCTATTTATAATTTCATACTGGTAGTATAAAAACTAGCTAGAAAATGTCATTTAGCATCAGCTTGGAGACAGCTTATAGCCAGCATACCAGAGCATACCCTCTATCATCGAGTCTACATCATCCACCACGTCTATCGATAATTCTGCTACGTTTATTACCATTTCACAGCAATATACCATTTACCCCAGCATATTCTTGAGTGCACATCAACTCTTAAGCTCACCAGAGTTATTCCACGGTTTTTGACTGTGAAGAGTCGTTTGACACTTGCTCTTCACTCTTGACACTATTGGTGCATGTTCATATTGTGCCAATACGTGATTGCTGGGCCATACCTCACCCACTTTTATCTTTTATAGGCTGTTATCATTTCAATTTCACCAGCATAGGATCGTTTCACCCTTTTCACTTTCACCATTGTATCATTGCCCACTTGGGTAGTCTCCGAGTAGACTCAGGATCATTTTTGCACCAGTATAGGTCCAGTTTCAGCATAGTTTTTGTATAGGACAGTCCCTCAAGTGGACTTGAAGGTTAGTTTTGATATAGGATAGGATTGCTTCAGCACAAGACCAGTTTTCAACATCAACATCAGTATTTCCATCAGCCTTGTCTGCTAGAATTCTACATGAAAGGTGTCAGTTGACACATAGTGAAAACACATCAGGAGTGTCAGTTGAAAATATTCAATTTCTCAGGATTATATGATATATTAGTCAGCAGCCTAACTCATGACATCATCAGAAAATCCAGCAGATCTGGAAATTGAACCCAGGACCTTAAAAGATTGCCATTAATATCACATGACTTTTCTGAGCAGACATGCTAACCACTATACCATACAGGTATTATATATTTATATATCCATGTCTCTATATGACCTTCCTCCCTTATATTTATAATATCCCAATTGGGCCCTCCCTTTGGTGCACTTTGGTGCACCTTTTTTTTCCTTATTTGGCTGGTCAAATCAGCCCATCAAATGTGCTCAAAAGCGGCTGTGCCCTGCCATTGCTGGCATCAATATCAGGCCATTTTCAGTCAAAATTCGCATTTTAGCTCATTTGGGGCTTCCTCAGGCTACTGGGTGGGTCAGGGGATGGTACTAGTATATGCATAAACATAAATAGCATAAAAGCAAACCCTCTGGTAAGGTATGGGGGCCTTGGGGAGGGGGTAAAAAGGGTAAAATAGTGAAAAATAACGAAAATAGGCAGAATATTCGCCTTTGGGGGTTGCTGCATGCATTGGATCACTCCGGGGGTGTTACCAATTGATTTCTACACTATGAATACCCTAGAATACATCCTCATATGCTGTATATGACCGCCAGAATGCAATGAAAAATAGGGGATTGGGGGGTACATACAGTATATTTTGATTTCTAGCCATCGCGCCGGTCTGGGGATATTACCAGTCGATTCCTCGACCTTGAAAACCCCCAAACAACTCTTGGTTTCATTTATGGGGCTTCATTATCGATGGTAATAAAGATATGACAGTTTAGGAGGAGCACATATGAATACTCACATTTCTGGACCTCGGAAAACTTCGGAGTTTTTATCAGTGTGTTTCCTGACCTTAAAAACCCCCAGAACACCCCAGGAGCATATTAAAATCCTTCGGAATTCATACTTAAAAAGGTTGATAGTGAAAATCTCTGAAATACCGTATACCTCGCATTTATGTATGTTGGGGAAGGTACTTCTGGTACTAGATAAGCGATATACATTGTATAATAGTGGTTACAAAAGATCAGGATGATCCGAAATGTATTGGCAGAGATATAAGTAGATTTTTCTGAAAAGGAGGAGGGGCACCCCCCTGATTTCGATGTTCTGATCATCCTATGGGCTGGGGACTATCAGATTCGGATTCCTTGACCCGAAAAACAGTAGAAGCACCGATCATCCATGGGGTTCATGTGTCAAAACTCCGAAATAATGGGTATGCTCTCATTTATGTACAAAGATGTATTGTATGCATACATGGTACTCTAGTAAAAGTGTCCCCATGGATGATAGATGAGTCTACTGTTTTTCGGGTCAAGGAATCCGAATCTGATAGTCCCCAGCCCATAGGATGATCAGAACATCGAAATCAGGGGGGTGCCCCTCCTCCTTTTCAGAAAAATCTACTTATATCTCTGCCAATACATTTCGGATCATCCTGATCTTTTGTAACCACTATTATACAATGTATATCGCTTATCTAGTACCAGAAGTACCTTCCCCAACATACATAAATGCGAGGTATACGGTATTTCAGAGATTTTCACTATCAACCTTTTTAAGTATGAATTCCGAAGGATTTTAATATGCTCCTGGGGTGTTCTGGGGGTTTTTAAGGTCAGGAAACACACTGATAAAAACTCCGAAGTTTTCCGAGGTCCAGAAATGTGAGTATTCATATGTGCTCCTCCTAAACTGTCATATCTTTATTACCATCGATAATGAAGCCCCATAAATGAAACCAAGAGTTGTTTGGGGGTTTTCAAGGTCGAGGAATCGACTGGTAATATCCCCAGACCGGCGCGATGGCTAGAAATCAAAATATACTGTATGTACCCCCCAATCCCCTATTTTTCATTGCATTCTGGCGGTCATATACAGCATATGAGGATGTATTCTAGGGTATTCATAGTGTAGAAATCAATTGGTAACACCCCCGGAGTGATCCAATGCATGCAGCAACCCCCAAAGGCGAATATTCTGCCTATTTTCGTTATTTTTCACTATTTTACCCTTTTTACCCCCTCCCCAAGGCCCCCATACCTTACCAGAGGGTTTGCTTTTATGCTATTTATGTTTATGCATATACTAGTACCATCCCCTGACCCACCCAGTAGCCTGAGGAAGCCCCAAATGAGCTAAAATGCGAATTTTGACTGAAAATGGCCTGATATTGATGCCAGCAATGGCAGGGCACAGCCGCTTTTGAGCACATTTGATGGGCTGATTTGACCAGCCAAATAAGGAAAAAAAAGGTGCACCAAAGTGCACCAAAGGGAGGGCCCAATTGGGATATTATAAATATAAGGGAGGAAGGTCATATAGAGACATGGATATATAAATATATAATACCTGTATGGTATAGTGGTTAGCATGTCTGCTCAGAAAAGTCATGTGATATTAATGGCAATCTTTTAAGGTCCTGGGTTCAATTTCCAGATCTGCTGGATTTTCTGATGATGTCATGAGTTAGGCTGCTGACTAATATATCATATAATCCTGAGAAATTGAATATTTTCAACTGACACTTCTGATGTGTTTTCACTATGTGTCAACTGACACTATTTGATGTTTTAAATGTAGCAGCTATAGGCGTTTCCATATTGTTTAGAATCAGTACCTCATCATTGCCAGTATATTTCCATTCTTGCTCTTAGTATCATCACCCAGTTTCTGCATTTCCATGTTTATTCTTGACCCCACACCCTCAGTACTTCGTTTCACATTTCCTCTCAACATATCCAGCTGCTGTTACACATTTTCTTATCAATTCCCCACTCCCAGACACAGTTTCATGTGTTTATTTCCGTTCTCTTCACTTGTTTCGCAAGGATTACCATCTAGCGATGTTTTCTAGTCTCTTTTTGCATTTCTATTATGGATTCATGGTATTAATGTCATACCTGTTTCCATTCCCTCTCATTTCGAGAGATCCCTACCAGCTTACAGCCAAAGCTACTAGTACTCAACTACCAAGCAGTACTACTTTGCTGACTGAAAAGTCACAGTGTATACTTGTGTATAGAGGAATTGATTTACTGCATGGAGGTGCCCTGAACCCACTTGCACACACAATCACCTTGATTGCCGTGTTATCACGTTAATTACCCAATCTCATTCTGAGTTGGTATTGCCATTGCCACAGAAGTCTAGGCTCATCACCGGTTTGGGTGTACAATGCCTCTTCAACTCCATACGACTACTTGGTGGGATCACAGTGTTCATGACACAAGGAAGAAGTCTAGTCTATTGTTTAATGTGGGGGGGTTTACTTGCAACTGTATTATTACAAAGCATGACATAATTTGATGGCCGCCAACCAGCACTCTGCCAAATGGAACTGGTCTTGAGCTTACCGGCAGCAAGTTCAACCTGCCGATTTCAAGCCGGGCAACATGTCTGGACAGAAAATAATGCATGTACCGTCTTTCACTTCATAATAAATTCATTTTATGTGATAAAATACTTTATATCTTAAATAAATGGCCCTCCATAGTCTTCCAACACATCCCAAGACCCTTAATAAATCAGTTATGCACTGCTGGGTTTCCATCAAATTAGTAATAACCTGGTTGCAAGGCAGATGGCCCAATTAACCAACAGACTACATACAGACCATCCCTCCCTTCCATCAATAGGTCTGTATCATTGTCTGTCTACGAGAGACTACATAATTACAGAATTCTACAGATCTATAGCCATGACCACGCTCCTTCTGACTGTCTGATTTCTGGATACAGGTGTCAACACAAAGGATCAAGACCATGATGACTATCTGTGACAGGTAAGGCTAGCCACAATCAAACAAGTGCATTGTGAGACTTTACAATGACACCTTGGAGATCTGCCAGCCCTTCTCTTTTCCAGTAGTCCATCACAAACACCGACACTTTCTGAAACCTCTGATCTGGCATTCGTCTTCCAATAGCCCAGTATTTTGGCATTCTTTCTTGGTGGTCCATTGACTGTACATGAGCACCAATTAAAGTGTACACACCCTCAGGTATTAGGAATTGGTGGGTGACATGGACTTTGAATATGTGCGCCATCCCATCTGCATCATTGACAACTAACTCTCCCCATCAATTAACCCCATGTGCGGATTCTGCATCCAATCCTTGTAGAAGCCCCTTTTCAATGCAAAGCCCAACAACCCAGTCCTCATCCATCTCATCAGCATGTTGAACTTCACTGAAATAGTGGCCATGTGCAGGCAGAGGTTCTGTCATGACCTGCTCCCATGTTGGCCTCCATTTCTTGCATCTGAGTCCAACTCCAGGATACTGAAAGAGGAGGAGTGCATGGTCAAATCTGTGTGTTGTATTCACCAGCGCTGTCCATGCATCCTCAAGAGACCTGCTCTCATAGTATGCGGGTATCACCCTGGGCCCCATGGGGAGTGCGAGTCCGGCCACTCTGTCCATGGGATTGGTTGATACCCGATCCCACATGGCTGTCAGGAGACTAAATATATCGTGATTTGTATGGAATGACTTCAGCTGCTTGTGAAACTTGGTCAACATGTCTGTCTCGTAATTCCTGTGGTAGTCTATTGGCACAGCACACATCAGTCCATTTGTTGTTTCCCTGGCAATGATCCTCGGGTCCCCAAGCTCCTGGACTGTCCAAGCATGTCAAAACCAACACTGATCGCTGTCCATATCACCGTCCTTCAAACTCAGTGGCAGCCCTAACCCACTTAAGTAGGTTACCACCAGGAATGTTCAATAGGTGTATCTGATTGTAGGCACATCTAGTTTCCACTCCTCTTTGCGCAGATCCTCCCTTGGCCCTCCTTTCTGTCTCAAACAGAGGACATCCAGCCACGTGTACTCCACATCCAGATTCAGCATCTCGATCCTGATGAGATCGAGATTAGCGTCCTTCAGGATTGGTACAGGCCACTCCTTTCCATTGATAGGCATCCACATATCCACATGATCCTCCTCATCAACCCAAGCATGTGAAATTGGAATGGGTAATTCGCCAGCGATCCAATATGGCACCACATGATTGCTATATAGGTCCCATACACATCGAGGAACCAGACGCGGATTGACAATCCGGTTTCCTACCAGTGCTCTTTGTCGCATCTCCCTGTCCTCCTTTTCACATCTGCAGAGTTCATCTTGCTTATTGCTATTCCTATGTGTGTTCCATACTGTGCATAGATGCCCATATACAGTGCCAAAGTCGTAGTTCTTCTCTATGTACTCTTTGAGAAGGGGTAAGACAGATGGAGTGTCAAGAGTGTGTGATGTTCCTAGGGTCACATTCAATTGATCCAAGATACCCTGAACGCCGAGGGTAGTGCAGGGAGTATTGGCAAGGGAGGATGGTATAACAGGGCTTTGACCAGTATAAGATCATTGCTTTGGAACCTTGATGGATTCTTCCACTTGGCTGGTCTCAGTGAATGCGGAGATTGTGACTCTGGGAAGAGTGATGCCCTGGATTGTGTTATCAATTCCTGCCCCTCTTGTCTTGCCGACTCACTTACCCACTCATCCCTATAGTTCCGAACATAATCGTTGTCGTTGTCCAAAACACTAGTTGATTGCTTATCAACATGGTCAATATGAGAACCTTCAAGCCATGATGTGGAGGGTAAATCTGGTCGCACATCCAATGAAGAACTAGATATTGCATCTATGATGGGTTCCTCGTCTTCTGAGGTAGAACTGACATTCGGGCGTAGTACTATCTCCCCTTGAGGCTCTGAAGGCCCAGTTATGTTTGTATTCTGGTCCATAACAGCAGCTATGTTCAGAGCGGAATCCATTTTTGTCTGTGGAGTTGTGAAAACAGAGTGTAAGTGTTTCCAAATCAACTTGATGAAACTCGATGGCGCTAACATTCTTGGAGTAAGTCAAAATGACCGTAGACGAACTATAAGCACTATTTTCTATTTCGAAGTCTTCAAGAGATTGTTCAGGGGAGCGTAGGGAAGAGCTGCTCAAGTCGACATGTCAGAAGGTAAAGTATGAATTCCGCAAGGCATGGCAACAATGTCCAGAATGGACAATACCAGAACAACATCATCATGATGCACACATGGAGATTATATTGAATCCATCCTGTTATTCAATCACAAGGCTCACAACGTGGATTGTGTATGAAGAGCAAAGTCAGCCTTTTGCTCATCATCACCTTACACTCCAAGATACTATGTTCACTCTCCCAGCATGAATATGTATTGCCACTCCTTTCAAAGCACAGGCCGTTCTTCAAGATGCATCAATGATCTCATGGATATGAGTACATGATGCCAACAGCATCCCAAATCCACGTGGTCCAACCTCTGCTCCCGAGTCCCATGGGGGTCAACATTCTAAGTGGTAGGTTCAATAACAGCTTGAAGAAACCATGAGAACAAAGATACCATTGAAGATGCAGAAAGAGCCTCCTCTTCACGGAATCTGAGGAACGAACATGAAGTCGGTCACGAAGACTTTCCAAACCTGCTCAGACAGTGACATACTAGATCCATACATTCACCATTGATTATTCCATGCTGTCATTAATCGACACCCATAGTTTGATTTTTAGGTGCCATGGCGAGTTGATGTGTACCTGGATTCCAATATTAGCCTAGCCTTGGATTCTTCCTGTCGATATCAACATACAAAAGTCACTATCTACCGGAAGTAGATGCCCTAAAAATTGTTGCAGACGAAAATCTGGAAAGTCCGCCGTCATACTACAAACTGATTGTCTTTTGTTGAATGAATAATGAGAACGAAATGTCATTGACCCTGGGGGGGAAATCGTTGTAGCTGGCATTGAAACGATTCCGAATAGCTCCCATCTCTTGGGAACTGTCCGGGAGAAACACAATGTGTGATGCTGCAGTTCTTGATCCCAGTGATGCCTCTTAATTCCGAAGATGGTGAGAATCAGGTGTGTGATTCTATGATAAATACGTACCATGGATCCTCAGAGAATGTAGGTCACAATATGTATCGAGGAATCTCATCGTGCTCCAGGAAAGAGTCTATCCCTTCAAGAAGAAATGTTCCCTCAATAAGTTCAATGGTCCAGACTCGAGAAACATCTCTATTTCTGATGGCAGCTAGAGTTTGATATCAGAAAAGAAGAGCATGGAAGAACAAGAAACCAGAGACCTTTATGAGACAACATTTCGGCTTCAGTGTATATGCCCCTTATTGAGCACGCTGTGAGCAAGAGGTAGCAAGATATGAGAGGAACTGTTGATGGTGTCACGTACATGTCGTCGCAAAGTACAAGGAACTTACAGCAAGGGGACTCTTTGAACATCAATGCTTGGTCTTTCCCCTCAGCACTGTCCTTCATCGCCCCCTCGGATGTATTGATATTATCTTGCTTGGGTGGCCAGCTCTAGAAGATGGCGACAGCATACTCCAGAATACCAAGGTAAAAATTACCATTTTTCCAGGATCTTGAGATTTCACCTCTGCCACC
>JAUEPT010000248.1:0-42981 GCA_030435635.1 Armillaria borealis | reverse complement strand
CGCACTACCACCTTCACTGACTCTTTCTTTCAGTCCGCGATGCTGCTCCTCCCTCCACTCCAGCGACGTCTGCTCCTGGAGAGCCAGGCAGTGACGCTACCGCAGCGAGCACGCGGCAACAGATGGTCCTGAAGTCCCCGTCGCGCTCTCTGAGGGCGAGGTTGGTCCCTCCCCGACTGGTAAGTGCTCAGCTTTCCTTCGTTTCCATCCAGCTGAGTCTCCTTCTAGTTGCCTCTGGTACATCCTCCGAGGCGCCCGTCGTCGCCCGTGCCCTGTTCACCTGTGCTGCGTTCCCAGCCACGTTCCCGGCGCATCCCGGCGCCGCCAGTAGCATCGTCTTCTCGTGTGCCACCGACTCAGCAGCCACCAGCCCAGGTTCACTCTGTGATTCCACTGCTCTAACTGTGGAGCCTTCAATCCCACCGTTGGGCAATGGTCAGAGGCATGGTATGTAGTACAGCCAGGCGTGAGGTGGGCATCTCTCGAAACTGGTACGTTGTTTTGTTGCACATCGTGACTTTACTCACTGGGTATGCAGGGAAGTCGTCCAGCCGTTGGTCTCTGGGGTCGCTCACGGGGTGCCACAAGAAATTATAAGGACGCGTGCCGAAGCTGAGGTAGGTCTTTCCAGGCGGTCCCTTGCACCAAGGGCAAGGTCCGTTGTCCTTTGAGTCCGCTGGGGGGGGGGTTTTTTTCTTGGACATTATTACGTCGACTATCCGCTATCCCCGCATCTGTTTTTTTACTTTGCTCTGAGTCTCACTGTCGTTTACATCTATTACGCTTATCTACACTCCCAAAAAAAATTATCTCTAGTACTGTAGTTAGATCTAGCTAGCTCCCAAAAATAATACTGTGATTATACCCTATCAAACTGCTCCCGCGACGTGTTTCCTCGGGTTATATCGGACATTCTAGACTTGGGACTTGATCTTGATCTTGATCTGGAGTTTTTTTATTGCGACTTCCCCCCTTTTGGCAGCTCGGCATCAGCCGGACTTATTTGGTGGCTTGGTGGCTGTAACTGTACAGCTCAACTTCGGGTAATACCGAAAAGCTTCCTGTAACCCATCGTCCCTGCCAAAAACCTACCCCAGCATGGCACTGCACAGATGAAGACGAAAATCTACTGTAAGTAGATTTTTACTGAGCTCAGCTGTCAATGTACTGATCTCTTTGCAGGGCAGCTGCATGGGCAATGGTCCTGGTGGCGCAACCCCTCATTGCCACGTTACCGAGCGTGAGTCGTCCCCTGGTCAATTCAATTTCATTTTCTGATTTTCACGCAGGCCGCAGTCAATTCCACGATCTCTCTCCCCAAATGTTGATTCAGCCTGGCAAATGGCTCTCGCTCGTACCTTTGACACCAACTTCCGATTAATAAAAATGCACCACGATTCGCACACGAGAGCGGCGCACTGGGTTCAAAATGGGGTTGGAGCCACTGATCAAGAGGGTGTGGAGAGGATGTGGAGCTTCGTACTCCCTGAGATGACTTACCGTACCCATAATCCCCGTCGTGTATTCCATCAGTCCCGCTTGTAATTAAAGTCGATACATATTTCCGTGGCGAAATAACCAAGAAACTGAATGATACCACCTAAGCGCGCAATGCCGGCAAGTCCGGCACGACATCATTAACCCTAGATACGTATCTCTCCAGCTTATTTGGAATGAAAATAGGTAGATGGTGTGCATAGACCACTCTCAACTAACTCTGAGGGCCTTGCATAAAAATCTGGCAAGGGTAGACCCTGGCGATATGACGCCAGCGGCTAAATGATTTAATATCAGTATAAAATCATCAGGCAAACGTAGGATGATTACCACTAGTGATTGATGCCCAAGTACCCGATCCATCTTTTTCAATCTCACCACACTTTTGTGCGTCCTTCCTCCAGTTAAATTTCATCGTGTTCAGGCTCAGTACAGCTACTATGGTACATTTATGAAGTCAAATTTCAATCACGTTCATCCCAAGCCATTGATATTCATTTAAAATCATTAGATCTGGTTGGGTATGGACCCTGCATTCCAGCCACGGCATCTTCGCTCGGCACGCTTTTCACCCTTCACGGCTGACCATGACGGACGACAATGGCAATGCAACCGACTCTGCTTCCACTCACACGCCTAGTTCTGGCGCCACTGATGCACCTCGTCGGAGACCACGCGGCCGTCCACGCAAGTACAACACAGAAGATGAAAAAGCTGTGGCCCACACCTTGGCGCAGCAGGGCTACTATCAAAGGTGAGCTCACTCTCGACGACCAGGAAAATCCACTTATTTCTCCTCCCTCTCAGAAATCGCGACATAGTCTGCAGGAAGGCGCGTCAACGCTATACCTCTTCATCAGACAACCATGAACGAGACCGCTGCCATGTGCCTTCCAAGGAACCACGTCAAGCTTGTCGTCTGTCAGCTGCCTACCTGTGCGTCCTCTATATCATGCAAATTTCATTCTGAGTGGTATCTAACTCTCGTGTCTAGGACCATGCCCAAACCGGCTACGCTCGACGAATGGAAAGCTGGTATCGAAAAAAACCGGGCTAGACTTACTCGACATCTCAACAACGAACCTGCTGTCAAGCTTGCTGCCGCCGTATATGCCCAGGCAAGCGAGGAGCATGTCACCGACCCCTGTGCCGTGATTTTGGAGGCGCTCGAACCTGTTCAACAGGTTGCACAACCGTGTGACCGTCATCGTCACCGGAATTTATTGACAGATGGGCTGCACTGACTTATGGAAGGATGCCGAGCAGCTTGGTCATGATGTACAAGATGTGGTGGACCTGTTACAGGATCTCTTATGCTCTGCTCTATCAGGTGTCAGCGAGCTCAGGGCGGCATTCACGCAGGGCCTACTAGCGTATCAACTAGCATAGTTCCATTTGTACAGACCATGTAGTCCGCGGATACTGGCCGTGTCCTATTTAATAGCATTGACTTTGTAATGTCACAATGGTGTGACATGTTCAACGAGCTAGTTTGTCTCCTTCCCCCATGGTCCTCCTCCCTCCGTCATGGGGTACCCTACGCTGCTACACTTCCTATTCCTGCTTTGTGCTGGGTCCTTCAATACCACGGATTTCACCACGTGTCCAGCTTTGGCTTCTCATACGTCTTCTGGCACTGTCTACGACTCATCAGACCATATATGGCTGGCACCAGCTTTTCCAGACATCTCCCAGCTCCCCGCTTTGTAGGGTCGATCCCTCCGCATCTCCTTGTTACTGTACAAAATGGACGACCACGACGATAAGAACATGTGGGGTTTGCCACCACGTCTGGTACGTATTGTTCATGTCGCTGTGGATGTTTTTCCACATCTGACTCTTTTCTATGGTCTGTAGAAGCAGATCCCCCAAACAAATTTCAGTGGACCCATGCGGCGCGCATTGAAAGAACATCTGGATACATACGTGCGTGCAATCGAGTGCGAGGAGACAGCCAATTTCTGGGAGTGGTTCTTGTATATGTGGGTCAGACGGTTCCCCGAGTGTGTGACGAATTCTTGGGCCAAGGAATACCAAGCCAGCGTACAAGAGTGCTACCATGTGAGTGGACCTGTCACCGCAACCTTCCCTCCCTGATTGAATCTTTTGCCTAGTGCCTCGAGAACCAGTTGGATCGCATGGGCGGCCAGGATGCCAAAAACGAACTCGCCATGCATCAGTTTATGTTCAGTATCCCCGAAGAGACCAGCGACTCCTCGGCGTCTTCCAGGTCCAGCGAAGAGTCCTCAAACAAAGGGACATTATCCGGCACCGAGGAGAGCAGCAGTGACCACTCGATGTCCGTTTTGGCTAGGGCAGACGATGGACATGACGTTATGTCGACGGATGCAAAACAAGGAGCGAGAACGAAAAGAGTCGGGCTGGAGTTGAGGATGCGAGCTAAGACTCGACTATTGTACTGGCAAGCAGCGTTGCCGACGGGTACCGACCACAATCCGGCTGAGTGGGAACGTCTTGATGTTGATGCTTGGGTGGCAGCTACGGGGTATGACGAGCTCGACGTGCAGGTACCAGTCACGAGCATGACAGTTGGAGGAGTTACCACCGTTTACGAGATGTAGTAGTTGTTTACAATCTTGTTATTATTATATTGCCGCAATAACCTCTTCACAGTCTTGCTACTATAATGCCGCAATAAGCCCTGTACCCAGATTAGTCTAGCGGAGTTTGGTTGCGAATTCAAAATCCTTAGCTAAAGACATCGAGCTTAGTTTCACCATGCGAAGAATCAAACGACCCAAGTTATCGGCCGACATAGTCTTCCGAGAAGATGAACTCGAAGAGATTCCGACGGCACCCGCACCAGTCAGGTTGCGACATACAGATTACAATGTGAATGTCGCCACTGGGAGCTCCAAGCACCGCAAGAGAACGACCTACCATGATGCCCCCCCCAGCCCTTCCAAAAAATCCACCTCGTCATTGCATGATCCTGTCTTGGATGACTTCGCTGGCGGTGACTTGTCGTGGCTTCACGGACCAACACTTGAAGAAGAGAACAGCGACTCAGACTCAGAGGATGAAGGTGACACAGCGATGGATCCTGGGGCATCGACAGAGGATGCTGCTATTAGCCAGGTATGAATGACAGTCTCTCTCTTGCTACTCCTCGCTAATTTGCATTCGATGGCCAGGACGATCCGCATTTCCGTGATTGGTTGCCCCTCACCTGGGACTTTCTTGAGGAGATGTTTCGGGATGAACATCCTCGACAGTTTGGTTCATCGTGCGCACGATGTCAGGCATCCATCGTCGAGGAAACCCTCTACCGGTGTGCTTCATGCAATGAGGCATTCATGTACTGCAAGGAGTGCATGGTCTTTCGTCATTACCACAATCCCTTGCACCTGAATCCAGGTAATGCTCGTTTGCCGACTTAGATCCTTCCCTTCTCATAGAACTCAGGAATGGACTGGAACCTTTTTCAAGAAGACTACCCTGGGAGCACTTGGTCTGGTCATGCCCCTAGGCCATGATCCTGACACGTTCTGCCCAACTCCACGCTGCGCGCGACTTCAAGTTCTGGATCTGGAAGGTATTCAAACAGTACACGTCGAGTACTGCGAATGTACACAATCCCTGGGTCGATGGCGCCAGCTTCTCCGCTCCCATTTCTTTCCGTCTACTGTTGTGAACCCTCAGATGGCAACGACCTTCCGTACGTTGGAGGTATTCCACCTCCTCTCCTTTATGTCCAAGGTATCGGGCTACGAATTTTACCACACTCTCGTCTGCCTTACCGATAATACAGGGCACATGCCAACCTCCAGTAAGCTATGCAGTTACTCTGATGAACATGGCTCACTCATTTCAATAGAGCCGATTCCAAGCAGTTTATGCGCATGGTGCGGGAATGGCGATATCTGAAGCTCCTCAAACGAAAGCTTGACAAATCTCCCCGTGATTTGAAAGGCATGGTTCTGGGCAAGCTCCCCATTCCGGCTGGTTCGTTGGCAGTCAAATGTCCGGCATGTCCTTGGCCAGGAATCAACCTGAAGGAAGGTTGGGAGCAGGACACTGTGCATCCATACGTGCCGACACATAATATATGGATTTAGTGCTGATCACTCTGTTCAGGTGGAAATATAGTTTATTTCTGGCTATCGATGCTAATTTCCACCTCGTCCGATTTGTGGTATCGAACTCAGCACGGGACCCCAGCCTAGTGAATGGTTCTGGTTTTGTAGTAGCGCAAGAAGAGTTTAGAAAGCACGTCGCTGAGTATGGGAAGTGCATACCATACGATCCTAGCGACTGCAGAGACCATCAAGCCGTGAAACTCGCAACATCCAAACGTGGCGCAGGTTTGGCAACCAGTGGCGTGGCCACTGTAGACTGTGCTCGCCATGATGCCAAAGGGCCAGGGGCGGTTACAATCCTCGACCATGGTGAAGAGTGAGTACTTTTTTTTTTATAGATTTAATACAAGTCTGACATGTTTGGACAGACAGGTTCGAATGGATTATATTTTTTGCTCGAGGATGCAGCATTCGACGCCCCAGCGTGTGGTAGTTTCCTACGACATCAACTGTCAGTGGTCGAAGAAACTCTGGGATCGAATCGCGATCTATCCGTCTTCAATGACGCCCCATCAAGACCCTGCCAACTTCATTTATCTAATTCCCAAGTTTCATCTGCCGGCGCATATACCAAGCTGTCATCTCAAGTTCTCCTTCAACAAGACACCTCACGTTGGAGAGATGGATGGAGAGGCTCCCAAACGTGGTTGGAGTCAGCTCAACCAGCTGGCTGCCAGTTTGAAGGTCATGGGACCAGGAGGATATCTTGATACCCTTGATGATCATATCGGCGACTACAACTATAGGAAATCGGCATTGATGGGTACGTACCAGCACTGTTCAGAGCACTGGTTCTCATATTCATTTGACAGGTGCCAGTCTGTTGAAAGCGATGCTAGAGGCGATTCCTGCCCGTACTTTACATACCGCCGTCTATGTTGAGTTCACTGCATCTCTCCCCATGGAAGATGTTCGACTCTGGAGTACTGCTATTGAGGCATGGGAGCAAGATCCCTCTAATGCAGTCAATCCGTTTGAAACGACTGTTGCTCGTACGTACTATCTAGGTTGTTTATTTTTGGACGGAAGGTTCTTATTACATGCTTAGAGTTGACAACGTCCAAAGTCCGTCTCACCCTCGCTCAAGAGGAAGCCACGGAGATAGCAAAGATCACCGCGCGCGAAATTCAACAGTGTGAGGAAGGAGCTCCACAGAATGATGGTGTGGCTGAGAGCATGGCGAACAACGACAGCGAAGACATTTTTGCAGTGCGTCACGATGTCAGGCCAAGCTCGATGATCCTGCAAGGCGTTGAATTGGAATGTGATCAGTGAGTGTCGCCATAGTTATCGCCATGTTCTTGGCTGAAAATCATGTTCCAAGACGATGCCTGAAATTGGCTCATGCAGCGCTCGGCCCTCATTCGACGGATTGTGATCATGCAAGAGTCACCGAAGGCCTCAACAGACTTCGACGGCGTATGGATACGTGGTTTGAGGTGCAGCAGGTTTATATGCCAGGTGTACCAGTGTGGCGAGCCAATTGGAACAAGGCACAACTACTGGCGAGATCTGAGGCTGAAGCCTTGGTAGCGGCGCAAGCAGATGCAGAAGTAGCAGAATCGGGGGGCCGGGGGAGACGGAAGAAGTCGCGACGAAGCAAACGCCGTCTGAAGGTGTCCTTGGAGGAAGCTCTTGATGCTGTCACAATGCCGCTCTTTCTCCCGAGCGCTTGTTTGGGGCATCATCGCCAGAACCAAAAGCTCATGGACTTTGAATTCCGTCTGCGGGAGGCCGAGGCTTACGAGTGCCTGACGACGATGCGCCGACTGCTGATTTACCGGTCGCATTTGTACAAGTTCAAGGACAAGCATGTTACTGGACAAATGATGAGTACACGCACAAGGTCGACAGTCTCCAATGTTCTCAATAACATTGATGAAGCCGCAACAAGATATCGAACACTCCGTGACCATCTCGTACTTTTAGCAGGCGCAATTGAAGGTGGAAAGCTGGGGTGGGACCGTCAGCTACGAGTGCTGAGCTCGACAGATGTTTGGCCTCTCGAAGACATTTTACCGGGGGAGACAGAGGGACGGCGGGCGATGAGCTGGATCTGGCGTGTACATCGACATGAGACTGATGCCGAAGAGACCGTGGAGGGTACGTAATTTTTTTCAATGTGTAATCTGATCTGATCACCAGACCAATAGCCTTGAGGATAGAATGGTGCAAGACAAGGGCGCGGGCTCATCGCTGGCGTGAGGAGACTATTCTATTGGAGGAGGAGATGAAACGGGTGAAGGCTTTTTTTGCATGGGAAGGAAGGACATGGTTGGCGCGTGCAGCACGGGAAGACATCTCGGATGGCAAGCGTGCATATGCTCTACGCCAGGCTGACATACGCTGTCGTATGCGGCTGCACTGCATCACCCTCTGGGAGAACGTGCCGACGTGGTTGGCCACCGGTGTAGTCCCTCTTTCGAAGTGAGGTCGTCCTCGCAAACCGAAGGTATCCCCTCTTGCAACCATGTAGAAATCTATACTTTTGTATTTGTAGGTGAAAATGAAACCGAGATTCAGGTGCCAAAAAAACATAAGAAAATCACAGGGAAAACATAGGTCAGTTTTCCAAGCATTTCCAGAGAATGACATGGGGGCGACATCATGGAGAACCACTGGCGGAATGTACCGGAGATTGACAAAATGAGAAATAGAAGGGAGGGGACGATGACAGGACAAACGTTTCACATCAAAAGAACAGCGAAATTTTGATCCCTAACATGAAATACACAGGACAAACAGAAATAGAAGGCATGATGAACGTCTCACATCAAAAGCATGGCGAAGTTTTGATCCCTATCATGTAGGATCCAAATGGGAGCCAAGGCGCGAAATGACAAAGCAGGTTGCGCCTCATTTGTCATCGCGCACGATGAGCAGGTCCCTTTGCCATCGACCCAGGCTAGGAAGCGATGCAGATGCTCACTCCCAACCGAAATCTCCCTGCCAAATTGCTATTGCAGCTGCAATCCATAATAAATTGTCCTTGAGCTTACAACGGCAAGGAATTATTTCATTATTTCTGTACTGAGTCGGCAGTCAATAATACATTATCCTGCAATTAGAGGGTGAGTGGACGATGAGTTGCCGATATTGCTTCGGAATTCGTGCTCTTATACCACGATACAGCATCTTGAAGAGAGACACACAAGCTACAAAGGAGTGTGTGGGGTCTTCAATCATCATGAATTCATTGACTTAGACCCTTCAAGTGATCTGGGCAGTGGGCACAACTTCTCGGTATATCAATCTCCCCGAGTCCGCGACGAAGACCGCAGTACTTATGATCCAAGTGGTTTACGCATGGGGTAAATTCACGTGGGTCATAGCAGTCAATCATTTTCCTCCTCAAGCTGACATCAACGCTCTAATGCTCATATTTGATTACGAGTAGTACACTTCGTAAAAAGCTCTACGGTAGTACAGAAAGTTTGTACGCTTTGTGGGGGAACATATCTGGCAACGTCTGGCATAGCTTCGTCTTCGTGAAGGGCATGCATGCTTTTCACCTTGATTAATGATTGCACATCGACGCGGAGACTATGAGGGCAACGGAGACAACGTCTTACAGATGGTGAATTATTGACTTGGGTTTGGAAGGTCACAGGTGTGCAAGTATACAATTTTAATCGTCGAGGGAGTGTTCTGCACAGATGGCTGAGATACTTCCCGAAACCCACGTATGTCCAATTGACTCCGGAGTCACAACTGTCACTCAAGCACTTGATCTGAGTCGTGCCCAACTTTAATTGCAGTTGCGACATGGCTTGTTAGGGCTGTAGACCCGACCCGCTATTCCTGATTGCGACCTGCGATGATCGGCGTGCCGGTATCAATATCAGCACCACCGAGACACAATTTATGGTCTCTATCACTTCATCAAGTTGATGGCAATAATTAACTAGTCATGGAAGCACCGGGACTTACGGTACTCCAAGGACATGTACGTAAGTATGAGGTCCAGTTAGAAAGCCAGGATACATATGCATTTGAGTGATGTTTATGAGAGATATTATCATATAGGTCAGTTTCACTCTGATGTACAAGATGAGAATAGATGGCTGGGCATAGTAAACATCGAACAAACTCGTTGGTATAGAGGATGGCTAATAGCTATGACCCCAGGGAGTGCACCGATCATACTCATTTGTATCTCCCGTTGTACCGGTATTCATCAGTAATGATTCAGATGGAGAGGGGGAACAGTAGGGTGGGGATGGCTATGTGAGATAGCCCTAGATGGCCGAAATGAGGGATGGATTACCGAGTAATACCGGGTAATATCGACAATTACTGCCAATTACTGCTCATGAGCCGAAAAAAAGTAAATTTCCTATTTTTGTCTTTAAACTGACACCATAGTTTTCAGAAGGTGTGAGCTTTACCGACAAGCTACCCATAATTGGTGATTCTATACTTATCGACCGTGAGTTAAACGTGGGATGATGGACCGGCACCCCGGTGTCCCGTGCCGCAAGTCCGATGTAGTGACCATACCGCCGGCACGTGTCGACTGGTTCTTCCACAGCTTTCTACCGGATGATGCTGTTGTGCACTCCTTACTGATATTCTGTCTGGCACAACTTGTATGTCTATCCTCGGAAACACTCTATTCAAAGTTCAGACAAGAGTGGCGCCATTCTTTGAACGATTGGACAATTCCGATCTCGTGCTAGCAGTCTTGCTTATGCTGGCAACATTACTTCTGTTAAGAAAAATATCATCGAGTGGGGAGCGTTTCTACAATCGATTACGGATGGTAGGTACGAACTTTTCTCATCTTTGGCTGGATCATGTTCGACTTACGTTGCACACAAGGCACTCCCCAGCGAGGACAGCTCGACGCCATCTTCTTCCCGTGATTGCTTATCTATCGTATGTGTATATCACCATCTGCATGCTGTGACCGACGCATTATTTAACTTTTGACAAAGGGAGACTCAGATCAATCTGAGATTGAAGAAATCGGCCGCCTAGAAGAGGATGAGCAAGCGCTAGCAAAGCTGTACGGGTTGGATGGCGTTGACTCGGTAGAAGTTTTTTATGAGGCCAAAGCCAGAGCACTATCAGGAAAAGACGACCATTCTGTCGAGGCTTATGAAAAACTTCACAGACTCTATCACCTCCGACTCAAGTTCGCGGGCGTCCAGCGGATGCAAAGTTTGCGACTCAAACCCTCTCCTGATCATCAAATTGTATGTTTACTCACCTCCCGTTCATCTCGGGACTGAAACTCAGCCATGTAGCCGGGACACCGTCTTGACGCATCTAGGTTCTGGGCCGTGCTCATAGGGATTGACGCGTATAAAACATCTCCGCTACGTGGTTGCGTGTCGGATGCCCTAACAATGGAAAGTTACCTTGTTAAGGACCTTGGCGTTCCAAAAGGACGCATCCAGCGCCTTCTCGGTCCAACAGAGCACAGATCTCTAAATGATTTCTCTGTTCCTTCCCGCGCGAACATAGTCTCGTCTCTCCACAGTCTCGTTAACAACCCCGAAATCGAGAAGGGAGACAACATCATCATATACTTCTCGGGCCATGGCTCGTGCTACTCCCCGTCTGATCTTGACCACAACGCGGGAGCGGGGTCAATCGAGGCGCTCTGTCCTATGGATCGCGAAGATCTCGATGCCGACGACGTCCTAATCCCTGATATCAGCGACAGAGAGATCAACTGCATTCTCAAGGAGATCTCTCGTAGCAAAGGGCATCACATCACGTTTATCCTAGACTGCTGTCACTCTGGTAGTGTCACCAGAGGTATAGACGAGTCAGGAATACGCACCATCCGTCCACTTCCACGCGCTTCGCTCAAGGGCATGCTCAATACCGCGGAAGAGGCGATGAAATCCTTCGCTGGATATCATTCTATCTTAGCGGAGGACTGGTGTCCTGATATGACGTCTCATGTGGTTTTGGCGGCATGTAAGGAGTACCAGTTTGCGAGGGAGGTGAAGGGGAAGGACGGATTTAATGGGTTTTTCACGCAGGCTCTCCTTCGCACTCTCAGGTCGAACGACTTGACGGAGGAGTCGACGTATATCGACCTTATTCGGGTTCTACCTTGTGCGACGTACCAGTCGCCGGTTGTAGCTGGAAGACATAAAGACGCACGTCTCTGGTATCAGTGACCTATACTTCTAGGGTGAGTTTAGTTATGTATTCAGAACCGCGCATGGCACTGAATCCTTTCAACGATGAAGATTTCAAGATTTCATATATCTTTCTGCATTTTGTCTTTGTAGTCAACGTTAGAGACTACATATGACCTCTTCTGATGTTTTTGCTTTCACCTCTTCTGCTATTTTCGTGTCAGTTCTCGGTGTATTAGGTCACTATTGTATAAAAGCTTGTGTTCTCGGTCGGAGCTTTACACTAGTACACCTGCTATGACCACACTCGACAAAGGTATCAAGCCTCGTTGGTCAATGTTGTTCGTTGATTCTCTTGTCACCCGCGAAGAAAAGGTGGTGCCTGCTTGTATTGGCGGGCACGTTTATACAGCTGAGTCGCTGTGGGAAAGAAGCAGTAGGGTTCGAATCCCTTTGGTCCCATAAGTCGAGTTCCTTCCTTTTTCCACGCTCGAATAAATGCACCCGGAGAATGGAGTTCAGAGAATAAAAACCGATGTAAGTTTGGGCATTGGGTGCTTGTCGTGAAAGCCACATGGGCATTTCATTTTCTCTTTCTTCCTCTTCCTTTTCAAAGTAGCAGTCACCTGGATGTATATAAAGTGCGCATGCATATAAATCAACTATAGTACTACGAACATCGTTGTGTACTACCGACCTGGAACCAATAACTAATAAATCCAATACCAAATCAAAAACACTTCTTGCCTTCCAAAAAAGCGAGGCAACTACAAGGCGACGCGACGATAAGTGGAAGCATCCGGAATCGAACCGGCATCATGAGAGCACGTCCCCACTAAGCCAAAGCATCCTCCCTGCACTGTAACTGTGATCTCTATCCCATGAAAGAGTACGTCAACGGCCGCTGTACCCCATCAGGCCCACAAAGCGATTCTGCCTATGCCGCGAATGCACATCATAATTCGTTGTAACCGCAGCAGTGATCGGGCAGGGCTGTTTTACATTTAAACAGATAGACTACCACCCGACTGTCCAAGGCGGGTCTCTATTATCCCAAGTCCCGTCGCACCGTTTCGGCGCCAACATGTCGAGGTAAGGAGGCCCCCAGAAGAGCCGCAACAGCTCCCCGACAATGGATGGGAACCGTGCTTGAAGTATTGTCCCCACCAAGACCTAAACGTTCACCCTCGCTCTAGCCTCAAAAAAAAACCCATGGGATGGCGATGCGAACGCGGCGCTGAGAAGAATTTAGCGCGAAGAAGGTGAGAAAACGGACAAGGGGACTCACGGAACACTGAAAACTTCCTCTGTCCGTTCCTGAGACGCGTTCTTCCTCGGCGAGGGTAGAATTTCATACGGAGCCTGGGGTAAAATATGTCTCATCCTCTCCAACCGCAACCACTCGCGCACTCGGGAAAGTCCTAAGAACCCTTGAGCGTATCTCATTTTTCTCAGACGGCTATCTCAGGGTTATGCGCAGGACGAGTTGGCTAGGGCCCAGTCTTCCGCTGGGGGTCGTAGTGGGAACTACAATGAGCGTCCGTACGTCCATCATCCAGGTATGCAAATCTATGCATGGTTAATGGGTAATCCGGCGCCAGGATACGGGCGGAGATCTATGCATGCATGTGTATGAACCGTTGTCCAGGTATCATGGGACTACTAGAACCAGGTCAGTCTGCGAGTCAGAATGCGCTCGAAAGAACATATTGGTATGTACCTCGGATGAAGTCGGCTCGGCTACTCCTCTCATCGTGATCTCTCCTCTAGGATTTACGTTCCCGATACCGACATCTCTTACGCTTCAAGGTATGGCAGGGCGACCCCGATTTTTGCATTCGAGGCATCAACAGCCGCCGTGGACAGACATACAGGTCACATAGGCGGGTAGGTACTAGATGAAGGAAAGCGGGAAGTGACGTGTCCTGAAATTCCAAGTATCGCACGCTGAGCTTAAGAGCGTATTCGTCCTCTGGATGCGGGTTTTGTGGTGCGATGAATGCTGGGCACGGTACTAGGAAACTAATGAACACGACGAACACGGAGAGGATGAAATTTTACTCACAGCGAGGTTGATATTATCGGCTGCATCGCCCGTCTTGTTCTCGTTGCCTGCTATGGCATCCAGAACACACACGGCAAGCCCATCCCCAGGCTCCTTCTCATTCCAGATATCGCGTTTCGTACAGTGCATGGGTAGAATGTAGCCAGAGAAAGTCGGTTGGTCTCGCTACGTCCATTGGCCCACCGTATCCTATTACGGGCCTCATATATCATATATGGAGCTATATCATGGCGCAGGAAAATCAATGAACACGATGAACAAGAAACAGAGCAAAACGCACACACGACATCTTCACTTCCTCAACCCTACACCTCGCGCCTATACATCAAACATTCCTACACCTTCAGCGTTGGCCGTTTCCTGCTGGGTTCGTCTCGCCACGGAGGTGACAGACTGGGGAAGCAACCAAGAGGTAACCGGTCCGAGTTCATTTGTTGTGAATAATATTCCTCCTGCGACAACCAGGGAGGTTCGGCAATGCAGAGGTGAAAACTGCGGCTCGGCCAACAAGTGCATGTTGGTCGAGGTTGGGTCGGGGCGACAAACTGGGGCGGGCATATGCGAGTCTAGGTCGACGTGTGAGTGAAGATACTGATGATAGACACACTGGAGCAAGGCGCGGTTGGTGAAAGAAGGAAGCAAACAGACGACACGTAGCCACGTGGCTCGGTTGACTTGAATTGTGGATCCACGTGGGTCCCTTCTTCCACCTATGACGCCTGAAATTTTAGGGCTTCTCTCTTTCTTGTATTGTCATGGCAACTGTGATCAAGATTACCATTGCAAGTCTCAGGTGTGTACTATCAATCCGTCCTCGTCTTGTCTTTCCTCCTAAGATTCCCTCAGACGACAAGCGACTCAGATATATAAGTATCGACAACCTGCGCCAGAAATAAGGCTTCTTACTTGCCGATGGTCCTAGCCCTTTTAAAAATGATATTGTTCGTCTGACATCATCGACATCATGGGGGGGTTTTTCCGGCGGCATGATCCTAGTCTCCAGATGGAATTGCTGGTATGTTCAAGTGCATGTAATTCTCTACCAGTTTCCTGCGTCTTTTGATCGCGTCAGAAAATTTGACCTCGCGTAGTAGTTATTTCTCAATTCTGTACCACCCTTTGCCGCAACGCGAGTCACGCGACCCGGACGACGAATTTTTGCACGGCCCGACTAAGCCCCTATACCCAAAGATGGCCACGCCCTCCCATATTCTATCTGCCAAGTCCTTGCAGAACAACAACGATACATTTATATTCTCACACACAGTGCCCAGTAAACTAGTCGTTGGTGAGTGCATCATTTTCTCGCAATGATTTACAAAACCTCAACGCCCTTATTCAGCATTCAATCAACGACTCGCCCCCCTCACCAGCGCTCTCGTGCATCGATGGATGTCCCTCCTAAATTCGTACACCTCACCCTTTTGCCTTTACCCCGTCACTGTACACCGCATGGGCATCATGGCGTACGGTATACGCCGCAGTGGCCCCCCCATACCTGAGCGATCGACTGACCCGCTACCCCCCGGCGATTATGGTTGGTATTCGACCAGTAAGTCCCTTATCTCGGACTAACAGTGTTTCTGAGTCATTCTGACATACTCTCCGCAGGGGGGTGGGAACACAGATACCTTCCCGAAGTCACCTCGGGTACGAGGCCGAAGTCCTTCCTGACCATGAAACAGAGCGCATCTGGACGCCATTGCGATCCAGAAACAATAGTAAGCCTCTTCGCGTCCTGGCATCTTCCAATAATTGATGGTTATCCCCACAGTTCGATGTGGTACCGAACGTGGCACAGGCGGTCATGGAAAGAGATCGGCATCGATGCTTTATCACTGGGTCCGACGCGAACACAGAGCTAGTCTGGATTTTTACACCATATTATGCTCCCATAGTAAGTCATTTGTTAATGCATAAGAGCGCTAGTTCTTACTCGTTCTTGCAGATCTATGACGTCTCTCTTGATATATGTGCTACTCCGGAGGAATTCGAAACAGCACCAAATGCGGCCTACCTTCATAAGGAGCTAATTCCGTTCTTCTTAGACAATGCGTTCAGCATCGACGTCGACGTGAGCAAACACTTGTATTAGCTTGACCTTCCCACCGCTCACCCGGTTCACCGTTCTAGGATAACCACCGTATCGTGTCATTTCGCGATATTGGTTCCGCTCAATCGCTCTTGCCGACCCATCTCACCATGATAAATGGACCGGACGACTATTATCTCAGGGAACATTTCCGGCTATCTCTCGGAGTGAACGTCCTGGATTGTGACATCCGCAAGCAGTATCCCAACGGGGTCATTCTTGACATGATGGGGGAGCTTGGCCTGGATCCCCAGGATCCGGAGATGGAAGCTATGGTACCGCTGAGTGACCCGCGGTGGCACAACAGCGTGCTAGGCCAAGCTATCTGGGAGAATGTCATGGAGACGAGGGCGGCTGCAAAGTACAAGCCTTGGGATGATGAAGACGTTGCAGAGATGGATTGAATTGTAATTCAGCAAGTTCTAACGTACAATGCAGTTTAGATGCAACTTTGGAATCTATACTCTATCACTAAACTACGATTCATCAAATCAGGCACAGCTTCGAAGATGCCGGACCACAGCATCACGGTACCAATTCGAACTTGACATCAAATCGTCATGGCGTCCATTTCCATCGACATTGCCGCCGTCGTAGGAGAAATACACGAAATTGTCAGCTCGATCCAAGAAAACCGCGTGGCTCAGAAAGAGAAGCGGAAGACGGCGCAATTATTGGTTTACAGGGCGCTATCCCTCCATCCTGCGCTCGATCACATGAAGCCGCCGACAGGGATGCTCGCTGACGTCGACTGGTATCACGAACTACGAAAACCGTCATTCGTCGCTGGGATCTTTCGGAAACTCGGTATGTGATAATCATCTAGAGTGCCCGGAGCAGCTCATGGATTGGGTTGCAGGGCAGAATGAACATTTCAAGACTACAGCACTGTTGGGAGAAACTGGCACGAGAGCTAGGATTATGATGCTGTTGCTCTGGATCATCGGACATCGCCTTTCAGAGGACGAAGTCGGAAGGCTACTCTCGCACACCCTCGGTGATGCGTTCCGAGTGACCAACGACCTGAGCGTTACCTTGGCTACCGAGTTGATGCAGCTTGATTCCGTCAAACCAGTCATGGTGAGCCTGAGGAAGATGATAAAAACGAAGTTGCCCCTACCACCAGGTAAATATTTGAGTAACACCTTTGCGTGTGGTTTGCTAACCTTTTCCTATAGACCGCAACCCGTTCTTAGGAGCGGATTACAATCCTGCCGACGAGGATAAGGCGTTACCTCGTGCAGAGCTCTGGGGCTACGAGCTCCCTGAAGAGCTGAGATACGAGTATGACGTTCGCCGGAACCCGTCATTACTCCTCCGGCCGTTACCAGGAAGCGTGATCATTCCTCAGACAAAACTAACGCTGCTGCTCATTCGCTGGGCGTCGTCAAATTTTGGTCTGGGGAAGAAGGTCTATTCTGCAGAGGAAATTGACCCTACAGCATTTTGGAACGCGGATCCTCCAGAGGATGATGGTGAGGAGATGTTGCCGACGGACTGGTCCTCCGACGAGGAAGACGATACTTACGCATTCGAAATAAACGATGGGATGGCAGACCCCATATACGAAGTCAGATTTGACGGACCTCTTGAAGATTGGATTCATGACCGCTTTTGTGCTGCATACCCCGTGCATGGATGGGCTCACAATAGCTTCGCTCGCGTTCTACTGTTTAACGCGTTCTGCAGCACTCAGTCATTTCCGGAAGAACGAGATATACTTTCTGCGATTCACGTTGCCGATCGTCTGCGTCAGACATACCCTCTGGAGGTCATCCTATACATGCAACCTTTCATCGTAGCCCAGTCCCTGCTGCTATGGAAAGAGAACTTCGAACGTCAGCCTTGGGTCACGAATTTCTCGGAATGGACAAGGCGTCAGCGAGGGATGGCTTTAATATTCTCTGATCCAGTCAAGTGGGATATGGAGCAGAACGTGATGGACGTCGACCTTAAAGTTTTTCGCGAAGTCAGGGAGTTCCTTTTCGACCCGCTGAGATCCTGTCAGCATGTCGGGGACATTCTTTCCCTCCCCCTCCTCTGCGAACAGCAACGGCCGTCTGAGGAAGAATTACCTTCCCTCGACTTTTCTGGGTGTACATGAGGCGAATGCACCTCCATATATTCTTCCTTCTCTTTATCGTTGCAGACCTTTCATCAGCATTAGTATTTCGTCGCGGAATCCCGTCCAGATAGATGTACGGCATGGGTTGATGCCTGGGAGCCGGCACTTCAAGAGGCGGAAGATTGGTTCGGCGAGTTGACCTCACGGATAGAGAGCCAATATATGCTCTATCCAATCCTTGATGAACAAAGAGCAGGCCCGGCGGTGCTGGAAGTGTGCCGGAGAATGGGAATCAATGTGGGTGCCGACATCTCGGACGCTGATCTTCTTCGGTTTTTGGTGGCTCTGGCTACCATAGGAGACCACAGGCCGGATTCGACGACAACACGCTTGTCGATGACGACCAGTGTATCGCTTCCTGTCCCTCCGGGAGATTCGGGACTGGGATACATGGTGGGGAGGCCGTGGGCTGACGACCGAGAGGAATATCGTGACGAGGAGAGTCCGGTGGATCATGTCCTCTTCGTCACAGGAGGATGGTTGTATGACCTAGTAGGCGTTGATGGGATCACGCTGCTTCATTCACGGGAGGATGTCTCCATTTCCCACCGTACCCTCTTCCCCGGCAAATTTTCTGCCATTTGCATGCCTAGCTTCAGACCCGACTTTCCCGGATGGCTTCCTCAACGGCACGACGAGGAAGAGCTACAAATATTTGACTCTCCCCGAGATTATGGCGATGGCGATCAAGGTCACACATGTATATTCCTCAGCAATTTCAAGAGCGATGGATTTCCTCTGCTATCAGTTTTGGACAAAGGATCGACTGCACCACGCGGTGCTGTTGCCGCATTTATACAAGTACGCGTGGGAGGAAGGATTATCGAGACGGCATATCGTCCAGTCGTGAAGTGCGGGAACCCGTGCGAACATCGTGAGCGATGGGGACGCATGACGCATTGTTCCCTTACTTCATATGAAATCCTAGAGCGCGTTCTCCCTCCTAGCGACGACGAGCTATCAACAAGTGCCAATGCCGATATCTTTGAATTAGAAAGGTCGGCGTCAGGCCAAGAAGCATATGTTTTGCGAAGGAGAATGCAGGTCATTTCTGATAGACTGGTAAATCTTGCGGAGACGGGGGCCCCTCTGGAGAGAAACAGGGCATGTATAATCAGAAGCGGTGCTAGAGATGGGCCTATCGATCCTGTCATCGTGTTGGCTGCGTCGTTGAAGAAGAAGGTTTATGTTATCCACCGAAGGTGAGCTTGATCATTACTGTTGTTTCAGAAACGCAGTGCTGACTGTGAAATCAGCGAGTGCTGGGACTGTGCAGTTTCTAGAATGCAAGAATTTGAGTGCACTGTTGGATTAGCGGAGGATATTAAAGATGTAGCGTGCTGTCGCGACTGTCTCATACCCAGATAATCGAATTCCTTTCCTTCGTAAGCTTGCAGGAACGAGAGAGAATAAGCATGTGCCGAATGACGAATCCAAGATGGTAGCATCAGCCAACGAGACGTTCTAGTCTCTCAGTCTTCGAAGACCGTCGACACCGCAGTGACTCGATCGAGCCTTGCTACAAAATGCCATTTATTTAATATCTATGCTAACCTAGGAACTTAGAAGGAAGAGGCGTTGTTACTACGCATCCCATGCTATAGCCTCCCTAGCCCGAATATGTTCCTCGTCTGGGAAGGACTGGAAAACTTGGGCATGTTCGCATTTCTCCAAAAAAAAAAAGTGCAAGATTCTCCAGGGTTATGTCTCACACTTATTCGATCGGACTAAATAGCGGGGGGGAAATGGACTCGAAGTTGCACACAGGGCTATAGGGATTCGAACCCTTGGCTAATATTTATGCCGAGTCAGCTTCGCAAAAGTGCCCGAAAATGTGAGCAGGTACTTCCTTTGACGACGCCTTCTTTGCCGCAACAATGAAGAAGACAAGTCCTACTTAGCGTAACACTGAATGACAGCACGGGAACAAAGGACAGTGCAGACAGTAGGAACAAACTTCTATACAACGGCGACTTGTTACAGAACGGGAAATGAACTGAATGAGGTAAATAAAGAGCGATGAAATCAAAGGACTCGGAAAAGGGTATTCCGACATCGATACTGACTGTAAAGAAAAAATGTAGAAAAGATGATGGACAGATTAGAAATTTTTATCATTGGAGATGTCAGCTTCACACATGGTTCTGAATACAGAATTGAACCCACTCTAGAAGTTTAGGTCACTGATACCAAAGACGAGCATCTTTATGTCTTCCAGCAATGACTGGCGACTGGTACGTCGCACAAGGCAGAGCCCGAATAAGGTCGATATACGTCGACTGCTCCGTCAAATCGTTCGACCTGAGAGTGCGAAGGAGAGCCTGCGTGAAAAACCCATTGAATCCATCCTTCCCCTTCACCTCCCTCGCAAACTGGTACTCCTTACATGCCGCCAAAACCACATGAGAAGTCATATCAGGACACCAGTCCTCCGCTAAGATAGAATGATACCCAGCGAAGGATTTCATCATCTCTTCCGCGGTATCGAGCATGCCCTTGAGCGAAGCGCGTGGAAGTGGACGGATGGTACGTATTCCTGACTCGTCTATACCTCTGGTGACACTACCAGAGTGGCAGCAGTCCAGGATGAACGTAATGTGATGCCCTTTGCTGCGAGAGATCTCCTTGAGAATGCAGTTGATCTCTCTGTCGCTGATATCAGGGATTGGGACGCCGCTCGCGTCGAGATCTTCACGGTCTATGGGACAAAGGGCTTCGATTGATCCCATCCCTGCATTGTGGTCAAGGTTTGATGGGGAATAGCACGAGCCGTGGCCCGAAAAGTATATGATGATGTTGTCTCCCAGCTCGATTTGGGAATTGTGAACGAGACTGAGTAGAGACGAGACGATGTTCTGTTGGACCGAGAAGGCGCTGGATGCGTCCTTTTGGAACGCCGAGGTCCTTAACAAGGTAACTTTCCATTGTTAGGGCATCCGACACGCAACCACGTAGCGGAGATGTTTTATGCCCGTCAATGCCGATGAGCACAGCCCAAAACCGAGATGCGTCAAGACGGTGTCGCGGCTACATTACTGAGTTTCAGTACCGGGACTGAACGGGAGGTGGGTAAACATACGATTTGATGATCCGGAGAGGGTTTAAGTCGCAAATTTTTCATCCGTTGAACGCCCGAGAACCTGAGACGGAGGTGATAGAGTCGATCAAGCTTTCCCAGCGCTTCGGCTGAATTACTATCTCTCCCGGACAGTGCCCTGGCCCTAGCCTCGTAGAACACTTCTACCGAGTCGGACCCGTCTATCCCGTACTGCTTTGCCAATGCTTGCTCATCCTCTTCTAGGCGGCTAATTTCTTCAATCTCTGACTGTTTGGTATCTCGCTGTGTCCAAAGTTAGAATGGCGATCCAGGAAGGCGAAAGGAGATACATACAAGAGATAAGTCATCTTGGGCCAAAGATAGTGGCGGGACATTTTTGTGTGGGAGAGTCTCGTGTACGGTGTGAGTCGAAAGTGGTCCAGCCAAAACTGAAAAAGGCTCGTACCTACCATCTGCTGGAATCTACTGTAGAAACTCTCCCCAGTGTCTCCACCCGATATTCCGAGTTCCGAGTCCTATGTATATAGGTAACTCGGTTATTATGCAACTTGAGCTTTACCGTGGGAAAATCTATTCGCTGTATCAAACCTTAATGGAATTTGCCGGTCGACCTACTTGAGCTTATCGTGGGAAAATTTCTATTCACTGCCGGTTCCTTCCGTCCTCATTGACCCGATTTCACCGCTTACCGTTGCCTCTGACTCCCCGGCCCCATGACCTTCCCCGATGTTGGCGACTTCTTTCTCTCTATTCTCCCTATTGCTTCCCTTAGTGATCTCGGCCTGAAACCTCTCACATTCAGACACGGTTCAGCCTGAATGTTGTAAACTTCCTTGATTTGATGCAGACACATAATACAAAGCTAGGTATGCCTTGGAACCCTAAGTGGCATGTTATTACAGGTAGATATATAGGAGAGCATGTTGTTTTTTCCATACACTTACCTTCATTCAATTAGAACGCTCAAGGGAATGGCCTTGTCAGCAGTTTAAAAGAGCATAAAACAATGAAACTCAATATGCTACATGCTGCATATGGTGAACAATCTATAGTCATCGGTAGAACAACCACTCATTGACCTCTCAGGCATTGGCACGTTCATTTTGCCATTAGTCGCCACCCACTTTTCATATGAACATCACTGGTCATATCACTTCATCATCTCCACCGGCATTGCGATCTCAAACTTGGTTGTCCTCGCATTGGTGTTCCGCTTCAAGATGCAGGAAGGTGAGCTGCCATAGTCCATGACTTGAGTCAGAAATTGATTGTATCTCCAGTTCTCCTCGTGGAAGCAGGTCAGGCACCTGGAGAATCTGATGCTGCAGGATCACGAGGTGCAAACTTGTACAACTCGATCCTTAACGTCAAAGCCATGCATTTCTTTGCCGTTTTTGCTCTCATCTATATCAGAACTGAGGTTACTCTGGGTGGTTGGTGCATTCGCGCACAAGATCTTCATCTGGTGTTCACGCTTTATCAGGTTGGATTGTTACATTTATAATCAACAAAAGAGAAGGTGGAAAGAGTGCAGGATATGTCTCATCTGGGTTCTTCGGTGATGAGCATCGTTCGTACTGTTTTGGTTGGTATTTTGTTAAATGTGTGCCTCTTTCAGGTCTGACTCTGGGCTGACTGTCTCTTATATGGTTCAGCAAGAAGGTTCGTATCTGGTAGTCCCAGTCGCTGAAGTAGACTCAAATTTCTTGACCAGGCCGGAGAGCACTGCATCGTTTTTGTATACACTCTACTCTCCATAGCGTAAGTTAGGCCAAGTATTGCGACCTGTTCCTATCTATGCTAATCATAAAATAGACTGGAACTAACCATGTGGTTTGTTCCTTCCATCATTGAGAACGGAGTTGCAGTAAGCACATCTGTATTCATGTTATGATACTACTCACCTGGTCGTGTTCCTAGATCTCTTTCATCAGTTCACTACTAGGCCCCATGTTCCCGATACTTGTCGGCCATGCGGTAAGGATCCTACCTGCGTGGTTGCTGACTGAAAGCATCGGGTGGATTACGGGAATTGGTATGTCAGGATCGGCCGCCCTGCCTTTCATAACAGGTCTATTGGCATCTTGCTATGGAATCCAGTCATTAGAGCCGCTGTAAGCTCCAGGAATTCTTGGGTGCCAGAAACCTTCAAACTGAACTTTGTGTATAGAGTTGTCTCGATGATGTGCACGCTGGTGGGCGTCTGGGCGCTTGTGCCGAGGACATGATGAGTTGACTGAGTGGTGTCATAGCACCAATGATTTAGGAACCTCACTGCCAAGACACCAAACTGAGTCGTCAAAGTCAGGTGTTAAACTTTCTGTTGCCCTGCCATGGTGCTAAACTGGTCCGAATCATGCCCAAATTTACAGATTCCGTCTCTGGGCAGTTGCTCCCGAACCCTCACTGCCATCATTATCGAACCCCGAGCATATCTCCTGAATGAATGTGCTGTTGTGCTGCATTAGTCCATGAAGGCTGGCACAATCAACCTTTCGGCTGTATCGTATGTGAATCCACTCATTTAGGTTCTGTGCTCTTTTAACTGGAGGTAGCTGTTTGAGTCTGAGAGAGGTTGCGACTGAGACGGACACTTCGTCAAGTTTCATCACGTCCCGAAGCTTGGTGTGCAGAGTCTGGCGTTGGATGGGGTGCTCAAGATTTAGCAAAATCCTGGTATGGGTCTTTGAGGAACACTTTTATGAGTATTTCGTTGTTCTATCGTAAAGACCTAAATGAGGCCGTTGAAAGACGAGCTCCGAACAATGCTAAGAATTTGAAGTCGTAACTGGTGTAGGTGCCAAAGTAGCTAGATGGTGCATTGCTGCTAGTAAGAACATATAAAACATAGGACTCGGACCTGCCGCACGGATGTGGTGGCCCTCACCTGACTAGTTAGTTTTCGTAGTAGAAATAATGTTGGCACCATAAGCAAGGCTGCCAGTGCTAGCACGAGATCGAAAAGGTTGTATGACTCGATAGTAATCAATTGATTAAAAAGTAGTAGCACCGCTCTGGTTTGGATTTCAGATAGAACACTTTTGAGAATAGACATACTGTACTATTTCGTTCAATTCGAACCATGGTGTGACGCATGACGCGTTCGGACCAATTCGAATGCTTGAACAGGGTATCGGGGACATGTGACGGACGAAAAAATTCGAACCTCAAAATTCGGAATCAGCTTTGAATGTACAGCTTTATGATGAAAATTTGAAATATTTTACAGCGAAGATCGAAAAGGGACGCATTCCTAGCGAAATTTTCAAGTTTTATCCAGTTTAGGCTTGGTTAGGGAAAAATTTTAGTTTTAGACTTGTGATGGGGTGCAAAATCAATTTGAACAATCCTCCCGTGATGCGTGACCAACAGTAGTTTTTCGTACTCAAACAGGGCCTTCATGACGCGTGACATTCGATTTGAACGAAATAGTACAGTATAAGATATTCCAGGAAAAATATCAGGAAGAAGTGCAGAATAGCATCGTCAGCATGTACTGTACACAGTGCTGTTGACAAGCTGTTAACAAGCTGTAGAAGGCATGTCTCGACCACGTGTGCAATTGAACTCTGCCTTCGGCTAGGTGCGGCCTGCAACACCGAGGTTCTCTAACTCCCACAACTTTCCTTTGCCATCCATCGTCCCGCGTCGAGACGTATACAAACACCATTCAAGAAAGAGAAGCGTAGCGAATCAGAGCGAGATATACATGTGAGTTTGTGGGATATCATCAGAGTCTTGAATGCTGTATTTAGATGCAATTGGTGAACTTCTTTGTTCTTCACTGACAGGCTGTGGAAATTACGCTCAGTCTTCGTTTGCCATCAAGAGCCAAGACGATTTTATGATAGCTGTGATTGCAGTATTCATGTACTCCGTATTATAGATCTCCTTTATTGAGAATAACAATCTTTCACTCCGTTGAGGAGGTGGGTCAGAAAGGGTTCGAGTATCGGGTATCCAAAGAGTTAGTCAAATACGAGCGTTCTTCAGTGTTCGGTGACACAATGCATCATCACCGTCCGAGTCTAAGAAGGAGTCTTGCCCAAGAAATTCAGTATTTGTTCAGTATTGTGCGTGTTGGCTTGGCTTTATGGCAGTCAGTCTTCCAGCTGAACATTGAACTACGGTGTCCAGAGAAAAGTGCCAAGGATAAATATGATTGTTGTTCGGCCATAAGTAAAATCCAAGTAGCAGTGTATTGGCACCCGAGTAGACAAATGTGAGGCTTTGTGTGACCAGAACCAGATCATGCAGCGGCTCGTAGACTGGGTACAAATGTGGAACGGACACAGGAAATGTAAAGGATGCTGAATTTTCCCAAGAAGTGCCATAGTCATTATAATATCATGTACGAGCATTGTTAGGGTACGAGGAATGGATGGAAGAGGATCTAAGACAAGAGAATATGGCTTGAGGTGCTGAAAGCTAAGCTTCGACACTGCTGGCTGCAAAGAGGAAGGACTTATTTCATGTCGGTCCGAAGAGGATCACTTTTTGTTCAGGGTACAGGGATAATTTGGATGTATGGAGAAGAGTGAGATCACCTTAGTGATCGCAAGCCTGAGCATGATTCTCTGAGATTCTATTAGAAAGTGGATGGTCGAGTTTGAACAGTATGAGCCACCATGGCCATGGCAATGGTTACAGGGAGGTCGTCAGGGTTGCTACAAAGGTGGGGTAGCTGGGGTCTCCAGACTTTCCATGATCGATGATCGCCGGTCCAACCAACCTCCAACCTGCTGTCAGTGTTTTCTCTGAAATCACCGACTGCCCGCTGCGAGCTGTCCGCTTCCGTGCAGCCTTGACATCTTGACAGCTTCGAAGGTAAACATCACACCTTGATTGGACCCATAAAAATGTACAACCATGATTTTTTCTAATATCGAATCACCGTTCCTTGTCAGGGCATACAGAATGATATGTAACTTGTATGTAACACTGGGAGGCCAGCGATCTTTGTATATAAACTAAGCTCGGCTCGGTCGGACCGTTCCGCTCGGTAAGATCTACCAGGCCTATTGAATTTGAAGAAGGATACATTGAAATTTGATTGATTGCATTTTGCTTCCGATCACACAGGAAATAACAGCACTCATAAATACCCCCCTGGACTTTCATTATCGTAGACTTGAATAGGGATCGGGTACATAGGGTTACAACTTACTGGTGCCAGCTACCCATGCCGTTAGGGGGGCAGTCAGTTTTGGACCATACCGGTCCTATACAGGTACCTGAAAATGGACAAAACAGTGAGTTTTTTTTTTGGTGATGTAGATGCAAAATGAGATACTGAGAATTTCCGCTATATTCTACCCCTTCCTACTAGATGACCGTTAAGCCACATACAGTAGTGACGACCAGCTGTCGCCGTGCCGTCAAAGCCAAATTTTCGACGGTTGATGGCTGTCCTCCATATGGCCGTACACCGTATATGATACGTTGTGAAGCCCTAAGAACGGCGCGCCGAGTATGGACGACGAAGGTGATGATGTCTGTGGACAGGACAACGAGTATATTAATGATGGTGAAGGTGAAGAGTGGATGGCCTTGAGGGTGACAAATGGAACAAGGAGTCTGGGCCGGTATCTGAGTTAATCCTGAGGAAGGATTGCACATGGATGCAGACGAAGACTTACAATATAGGCCCTCTCTATCACCTTGGATTCACATCAAATGTAATTCACCATGCGACAGAGGCCATACCCAAGCAACAGATGGAACCACAGTTCACGTGGAGAACACTGCTCGAGTCGGTCAGTTGAATTGAGTGAGGGTGTCACATACAAGTATTGCAATACCATCAGATGGCCAGTCCTCCCAAAAAATTCTGGCTAGCATACCCCAGTCACCACTGGTCGACGGATGTCATCGATGTCATCCCTCATTCACCAACGTTTCCGCAGGCCTCGCCATGTTGAGCACCAGGATCGGTACCGGACCTGATAGTGCCTGTAACGTCCGCATGAAAGCGATAGAGAACGTTGGTCCTCTTAGATTGTATTTGCGGTCATCAAATCGAGGTCGAAGAACAAGAAAGAGCTGTGAAGTGCACAAATAAAGGGTGTGAGACGGTTTAGGTGAGTTTTCCTAGTTACCAGAGATACAACAACTAAAAAAAATGTTAAATTCATCTATAATGTGTAAATCTGGAGTTTAGAGTTTAGAAAACCGGTATGCGGTCCCAATAAGGAACACCGGGGTTCTGTGCCGCCACGGTGTCACAGACCATATGCACCAAAGCGGTGGCGATGCGATTCGTGTCGAGCGGCAAGCAGAGGAGCGGGGTCTGATGTGGGTCCGAACCATGGGACACATGAAATTGCCATATATATGTATATGATGTCATCATGATGTCATAGAGGGAGGTAGGTCCCCCTTTTGATCAGAATAAAAACCCCCTCCTCCTCCCTTCGACCGTCTTAAAAAAAATTCGACTCTATGTAAGTAATTAATAAAATAAAAATTTCGGGGCCTCTTGGCCAGCTGCGGAATAAGGATCTCATTTGTGCCTGTCATGGGGTTCGTACTTCAAAAAAAATTTCGAAGCCCTTATTCAGGTTGCTTAGTGTTTGTCCAATAAGGACCTGATGGCTGATAGCTTTACTTGCGTAGTAGCTGAATCTGTCAAGCCGAGGTCCGCTCCGCGTTTTCGCGTACAAAGCTCGGTAGCGGAGCTGTCGAGCTAATCCGTGCTTACGGAACATTCTACGTGAGTTGATCGAGACCCCGAACAGTGATTTGACAGTGATTTGGAATTCCCCAGTATTGAATACTGTTCGTACACATATCCTTCCAACAGGTAGACTAAGGTGTTAATTGAGGCTATGTATCTGTGATATAAAGGACCCAGTGGACGCAAGTACCCACTGAAATCGAATGGATTCCATCCTTCCGCTATCCAAACATTCCAAGAGTACTGCCGTAGCGGTATTCATGTCGGTGGTGCTGCAATCGGTCGGTGCAGGAACGATACAATACACGGCCGTCTATGCCTTTCTCTTCTACATCCTATTTATCCATCCATGCATCTCACCTTCCATGGTACTGGTTCGGCTCCAGGCCGTTATAGATGAGACTACTGCACTCTTTAATGAACACCACGATCTACTGGTTACGGTGGAGAAGACACTTAGAGAGTAAGCATCTGCTTTTCCCATTGTTATATTCATCTTGTTTAATCCTTGGTAGATTACGAGCTGAGACATACACACTCACCGCAGGTCATCTCGATGCCTATCGACACATCTCAGCTACCAACATTCGTTCCTGGATGCTTTATGCATCCAAAGTGAAAGATACATGGAAGAAGGCTTACGAGTACCACAAAAGGACCGCCGACTTGAAGACAATGATAGAGGTGAGCATGGAGAAGTGCATGTTGCCTTCACATCTCATGTTTAGCAGATTAAATTACTGGAAGTGGCAGAAGTCAACGAAAAGGCTGCGCTTGAACATCTAGAACATAATAGTGATATTGTCGTTTGAAAGTCGACGGCGAGTGATTGAGTTCGTGAGCTTGAAAAACTCTCGCAATCTCACAGGTTTCAAAAGATACCGGAGGCGGGATCTCGTGAAGCACAGACTCTTTGACGGACTTACTCTTCTCATATTTGTTCTCCTTTACATCGTCTCAAGTTATTTTCTCCATTGTCGAATGCTTACCATATTACTTCGAATACGATAATATCCTAGGACTTTTGTTGCACTTGCATTGATTAGATGTGTTCTCGCACCAATGAACAGCATCGACGAGTGCTGCGAGTATCATCCTCATCCTTCAGCTAGCAAGAAAATATCTGTATTCACTTTTTCCCTTCTCCTCCTCCGATCAGATACCGGCCGTTGGGAACAGGAAAAAAAAGAGTGCCGATGGCGTCCCCGTCAGAAGCAAAACTATGGGCGCTTGCAGGTTCACAGTCTAGGAAATGATGACAGCTAATATATATATTTGACGGCGTCAGAAGGTGTGTACCATCATCGGGCCTTCGAGCGCCTAACAGGGAGGCATGGGCACGGCAGTAATAGGTCATTTGACGCTCGGTATCATTTTCGCGTATGCACCGCCAGAAATGGAGGATTAAGAGATATGAACTGGACATGGGGGATGGAGGGGAACAGTGAGTCAAACGATCACCAAGGGCAAATCATACTAGGGAAGCTGACTGGACATAGTGATGAGGGAGTGAACAGCGCATCGAAGTAGAAGTAGTGTGGCTTGAACTTGCGCCGGCCTTCCATTTGCAAGACAGCTTGATGCGGCCTTTGCTCGGCGCCGCAGACGAGGTCCCATGGATCCCCCTTTTTTGTGCCAGAAAATAATGACGCTAAGTGTGGTCTAGCACGGCTCAAAAGAGAAATCATGATAGAGGCTGTTACAAAGGTAGCGGCTGCGTAAGGACGGGTGGTATTGTTCAATTCTGAGACAATATTGCGTCCCCGAGATACTGAGCGCCGGCGAGGAGCGGCCGTAAGGTTCCAATGGTACTGCCTCTTTTCCAGCTGTCGTTTAGTCGTTGGTACAAAGATCTGGGTTGCCAAACTTCGTCAACACCGTCAGCATTACTGCAGGCGATGGCTGCAAAAATGTATGTCAGAGGGAACCAGAAATGAGAGAAATCGGCGTAGAACTTAGTCGGCGCATATCTCCTTTTTGTTTCCACAACATTGCACAAATATGTGCGGGAATAAGCCATTGGGGTTGGCAGCACTCTGTTGCATGATTAATACCGGATGGCAGAGGTTCTGTATTATGCGAGCGAGATAAGCAACCCACGAAGCTCTTCTGGCTGTTGCCAGAGTGAAGGAGTCTGCCATGTTGTAGGATAGGAAGTGGTCGTCGACAAGGATAAGGGCGTATTGCAAGTAGCGGAGAGTCGACGATACTTGACTGGCCACACTCCGGTCTCTGAGAACAGTAACACAACAGGGGAACAGTTCGCCACACCAAGCAAGCGACGAATAAAAATTTTCTGGATATGTTCCAGCTAGGCGAGCAACGTCGCATTGGAGACATCACACGCAGACGTGATCAACGGTGGCCGTGTAGATAGCGATGTCGTCTTTTGGAGGGATGGTACCCACAGAATTCTCAGCCCAAAACAAGGCATTTACTGACTTTCAGGCTTTCGACACTACTCTTCATGGGGTGCATTAGAGAAAGCCCAACTTCGTAAGGGATAGAACACAGGTAAAACGTGCACGACATACGCACGGACCCCGAACTTGAAGAAGTGAGAAGTCACAAAAAACGAAAGCAGTGAGGGAACGACGGGAACGAAACGCAAGCACTAAACAAGCACCGGTGTCGAAGTCCACCATTTACAAGAAACGACAAGGGCGCAGCAGCGTTGCTCGGGCCTATGAAACCACAAAAAGAAGTCACCAAGCAAGCGCCGGTGTCGATGCTGACCATTTACAAGAAATGGCGAGCGCAGCAACAGAGGTCAGACTCATGAAAACACCGAAACGCGAGCACCAAGCCAGCGCCAGCATCGAGGCCAACCATTTGCAAGAATGACGAACGCAGCAGCAACCGAAGTCGGGCACAGGAACACAAGAAATGGCAAGCCGTGGTAGAAGGGAAGAGTCGTATTGGTGACGGTGGTGTCAAAGTGGAAGGAGGGACCCATGTGGATCCACAATTCAGGCCAACCGAGCCACGTGTCCATGCACCGCCTCTTGATTTCCTTCTTCCACTGCTCTAATAGCTGAGAATCATTTTCCCATCACTGACGGCTGCCACCTACTCGCATAGTTCGAATAATGACGCATATCTGGCCTTTGTTTGTCCTCGACGAACACCACCAGCCAGTGACAACTTCCTGGACTACTATCGCCATCTTTTCCTTCCCAGGCCTTCTTGGGTCTGGCGGACGGTGTATGATTTCAAAAAAGGCGCAAGCTCACCGGATTTCAAGACGATAGGAAGATACAACGGAACTGGTACTGAAGGTGAAGGAGGAAGAGTGGTTTTTACATGCGTAGGATTGAGCCAATGCAAACTTTGTGCATTACTCGTCCGTCCTTTCCCTCTGTTCTTCCTTCATCGTGCTCATTGGTTGTTTTCTAGCACCTGTATCTCGCTTTACTCCTCGAGGGAGCCCTATATTCTAGAAATTTCAGTGTCGCGTAGCTCAACGCAGGAGAAGAACGGACCACAACGTCGGGGTGCCAGACCTGAGACGACCCTCTCGATGCTCGCTCTCACCCAAATGTCCAATCGTCACCGCTGCCACAATACCACATTCCTATCCATCACAGCCTGCGGAAACTATGCGAGCCCACAAGAATACCAGAGCACGGAATGCCAGCGAGCACGATGCCCTTGAAGGACGACACAGATGACAAGGAGTGTGATGAGAAGCGCAGGACTTGGAGAGTGGCTCTGCAAATATCAGACGAAGAAGAGACGCACGACGTAGAGAATAGTATCGACCCCACTGTGAGTATAACTTTGTCCTCTTTATTTTCGTCATGTTCATTAGTTCCCTAGCACCCCCACTCGGCATCTGTCACTACGACCAGATGACTAGTATTCTTTCAAGTTTAGCTCGCACGGTGCTTCAAACATGTTACTTACTGCTTCCCTTCATATCCTGTACACAACGTAAATATGTTCTTTCGAATGCTCTTCTTAACCGGAGATCTGACGTTCTCGCAGTCCAACGGTAGCTCTGATTATTTTCTTTGATGTCCTTTCTGGCTTCACTGGGAGTGACAAGGCCTGGCTTCCACGCAGGGCTCACGCATGCGTGCAGCCACGCCTAGTCCAAGCAATCTGGATCAGACCACGCCAACTATGTGGACGGCGTTGTGTCGCTGGACGATAGTCGTACAGTACACTGTTTCCAGTTTCCTTTCTTTCTGCGCCCATTCAACCGCGACGCTCAGTTCGGCGTTAACCGACTTCAGCGTTACTTCCTCTTGCGTATAAACTACGATACTTGCCTGAGGGCCGGACATAGAGTGCGGGGTAACGTACTAAGCGGAGTGTCTGTCGCTTTATGCTGTTCCACGCTCTGTAAGAAGTCTTACTCTCGTCGAGGAAAGATAGAGTCCGTAGGGGGTTATCAATGTTTCGTCAGTCGTTATCCGTTTTCTCGTCTTGGTTGGGCTGATATTTCTCAGGTCCGCGTGTTTTGCTCCTCCGTGTCGACATCCTTTACGATGGTCAATGTTTTTTTTTTCGAGGCTGGTGTGCGTGGCGTGCGCACCCTCAGAATTCAGGTCAACACTACTGAGCGTCTTTTTGTCCGGCGACGGCGCCATTCTCCCAGCCATCTATATACTATGCAGCACCAGTCTCAGCGATGCTTTGTCTCCTCGATGTCAACGTTGCGCGCCAAGGACGTGGGATTTAACGCGAGGCAAAACCTTTAGGTCCAAATGCCGCCATCGAGATATACCAGCACTACGCCCGGCGTTCCCCGTTGGACCGTGCCGTGTAATACTAGCCTACCCTTCCCTACGGCTCCCGTCCGGTATCGGAGCTTCTGCGCCTCCCCCAACTACGACCTCATTACATCGTCATCGCGGAAAGTATTTTTCGTGCTCGCCCTTCCAGGGCGTATTCGGCCGAATTCGGCGTGGCGGATATAGACTGTAGAAACACGCTATGGACTTTGAATTTCGTACTATGGGACCATGCCTTTATCCATTTTCCGCATAAGCCATCCTCAGATTGTGGCATGCGCTATGTCGTCGTTGTGGCTTTTACCACCAACAATCATAATCCTTGCTCCGGCGAATTTTTGCAGCACAGCGACAAGTGGCGTTTTGTGCAGCCTGTCTGGGAAAAGCAATGGTAGTCGCAGGGACGAGCCGAAGAACAATTCGCCATCGCACCCAACTTATTGAGCACGTATAATTTTGTCGCGCTGAATGCCCATGTTTGACGAGAAGTACAGTCGCAACTGGGTATATCAACGTGGAAGGCAGATTTCGAGGATCATTCCATCAACAATATCTCCTCGCCATCGGGCTGATCTGCGTTCCAAAACGCCGCAGAGTCTATTTCCTCTGTAGCATATTTCTTCGTCCCCAGACCGAAAATTTGCCTAGCGAGTGAGCGACAGCTCGAGTTTTGTCTGAGGGATACTAATGCTTCCTAGGAGTAGCAATTGACGAACGTCATACTCGTACCGCAGCTCTTCAGGAAGCCCACAGCCCATAGCTCCGCACGAGGTAGTATGTTGTCCTCGTCAGCCGGATTGTAGTCCCGGTTCTAAGAATGGGCTGCGGTCTGTAAGAAAGGTTAGCAACCACACACGAAGGTGTCGCCCAAATATTCAAGTCTTCACCTGGCGGTAAAGGTAGCTTTGTTTTGACGCTCTTTCTCAAGCTAACCAGAACCGATCTGACAGAATCAGGCTGCATCAACTCGGTGGCCAAGGTAACGCTCAAGCTGTTAGTCGCGTCGCCAAGGGTGTGTGAGAGCAACCAGCCGGCTTCATCCTCTGAAGGCGCTGTCCAATGATCTCGGGTAACAGCATCACAATCCTTGTCTTATCCTGTGCCTGCGGCTCTGCGACGACCATCAATCACTCTTTACAGCCTGAGGTCCTGTTTTCTCCTTGAGACGATGACGCAATGGACTCCCGATGATATGAACGTGTTCGGCCACGATTTCGACTAAAGCTATCTTATCACTAAAAAGCAATTCATTTAGCCAAGAGATTCGTTTCAGCAAATCGCCGTTGCACCCGGACAACAGCATCTCGGCACCAACTCGAACTCGATATTGAATAATCTTGGCGTCCATTTGGGTAGACATTTCTGGCGTTGTAAATGACATAACGCGAAAATGTGACCAAGGAAACCCTCATGGCGAACAGCAAGAAGCAGGAAACAGGATATTTATTGGTTTATAGGGACCCGTCCGAGCTTGACCTGGCGCTTGATAATATGGAGCCGCCGACGAGATACTTGCTGACGTTAACTCTCGTTAACTGATATCACGAACTACAGAATCCTTCATTTGATGCCGGAATCCTTCGGAGACTTGTGACACTAATAGCCATCTACCGTGCGGTTCAGTTCATGTGCTATTGCAGAACGAAAGGGGAACAAACATTTCAAGACTACAGCACCGCGCGGAGAAATTGGCACAAGGGTGGAACTACATGCTCAAATGGGCAAGTAGACACGGATCTATGAGGAACTCCGAAGAAATGCTTTCGCGGATGGTGGTGGTGGTTAATGGGCCGCTGTCTGGAGTCCGGACCGGGTACCGAATCCACCACAAAGAACACTGGGATCAGCAAAGGCTGGATTCGCTCCAACTTTCATGAACGTTTAACGTTGAACGTCGGTACCTATAATTGGGATCTTGATGCACCTTTCCGAGCGGTAGGTATACTGCACAACTTCATGTGGCTCCGCATCACAGCTGCATTGATATATCTATCCCATAGGTATCGGGTTCCGTGCCTCACAAACAGTATTAATGTCGTATTTTTAATTACTGTAATACAGCTCTTTTCACCAAGCAAAAAAGATGTGTATACATCTCAAGGTCCTCGTCAATTCTCACAGAATACTTCCGCTATTTTTTAAAGATATTTTTAAAAGTGTCTCGATTGGATGGGAGTGAGACGTTTTATTCCCGCTCCTCCGCTTTAAAATGTATGTAGAATTACAATCACGACAAGCACGTACACAAAAATTGTATTATCTTGAAGAGATGGCTTTTCTCCAATTTCAGAAACCTTCTATGGTCTGACATATCGCCGCAAACATTTCACGAAGCGTCCAAAGTAACGTCTGTGAGAAAAGGATAATGCGCCCAAGGGGTCAAGGATATACATTGCTGTGTCTTGGTGATAGTAACTATTGGTCGAGATCCTTGCCGCTCGTGGAGCTGTACCTGTTGGCTTCTGTTCATTCAGAGGCGGCTATTTGTCCCTAGAAGGCGTTGGACCAGGCAAAAGCATATAAATTGTCACAAAAATCAATATTTCGGTTATATTGGTGCAAGACGTTTCCTCCCCCCAGACAAGACCGATGTCATTGCCATCCATTATTCTATCATTTGCTCCTCCGGGAACGGTACTCTACACATTGATCCTCGTTTTCCTTCCCTGCTATTTTTTCCTATACCCTCTACTACCCACCGTTAAACCTAGCTCGGCGCTTGATAAACTCAAGAAATCCCTCAGGGATGCAACTCATCTGTACACTTCCCATATCCGTGTAATGGACGATCCTGTCGCTTTTCACATTGCCGTAGAGGAGTACGGTCATCTGTCATCAAATGTGGACTGCACAGCGCTGATTGAACGCCTTATAGAATCGAACTTTCCACCGCTGGTCTAACCAGGGTTTACCTCAATGCATGCCACAGACTCTCCTTGACGGACCGTCATTCCTGGGCTCGCTACTTATCAGATGCAAAGCACGTCTGGTTAAAGGCGCGGGAGTATCAGCGAGAGATCGACAGCTTAAAGAAAAGGCTCGAGGTAAGCATCTATGATGCTCTGTCTTCCCTTGTCAAGGAATCATTTGCTACTAAAGATGAAAATAATTAAAGAGGAAGAAAGAAGAATTCGGGACTCCATTTTACGCCAGAGAGCTGCTCGTGACTGGGGTGATGACAATGATCCATTGGTCCATCGTTCGTGGTATCACCCTTCCGTTGTTTGAGAGTCACGGGTTGTTTGCCTGAATCGACGACATATCAGCGCTTTAGCCCCAGTTCCTCGAAAACGGTATTTACTGTACCTGCCTTCTATTATTATATATGCACCTTACTTCTCTGTTTCTTTCTCCACTCAACCTTTACTATTGTACATTGTTCGCTGCTTTTTTATATATAAATTCTCTTTCTAAGTTGTACGCAAAACCAGTCTATGCGTGGTCAGCATCATAAGAAGCGACGAGAAATAGGTAGAAATGGACACAAAGACGTTGTTTTAGGTGGCTGTCAGCCTGTCACTGTACAGGCGTACCTCGACGCATAAGATGACCCAGCTATGAGTATACAAAACCTTGCATCTCAGTGGAGCGATGACTTGTGCCTGACATTTCAAGCGTATCAAGACCTCGATCTGGAGGGCGCCGACAAGGTAAAAATATCTCATGAGAATCGGATCTGGACCTTGACTTCGAGTTGAGCGATGCCCTCATGGTTTTCTTGTGGTGCATTTTGCCAACGTTTAACGTACTATTTACCGCCGTAGATTATACTCTGCACCTTGTTGAGTCACGGAACAGCTCAATCCGTACACGGTACAGGTGTGAAGCATACGGACAACAGTGGGTATGTAGATGCACAGCGACACAAAAAGTTACGTCCGATCTCATTTTGCCGGAGATATCTTGGCGATCGCGATCGGCACACGATCGACGTCGCATCTCCTATACATTTCCCCATCTTCTTTTGGGAGGATATGGACAGACGAAAGGACGAATACAGACGTCCTGGAAGAGACACGCCCAGGTTCCAGGGAAATCGAATTTCGAAACCAGTAAATCACCTTCAATCCCATTGCGATGAAACCTGTGACTATCCGCGAATCTCGGGGGCTGTCCCACTACCCGTGCAGGCTTCTCTTGAAGGAGGAAGAAAACTATCTGGTCTCATGTAACCCAGAGCAACACTGTGGCAACTTTAGCGGAGAACTAATGACGTGGCATATGCTGCGAAAGGACTTGGGAGATCTAGATGGACATACATGGAAACGTCGAGTCATTTCTGCGGCTCCACCGATTTGCCTTTCCTCCCCCACTTGAGCGCAGCTCGAGTGTATTGAAGTCTTGCTCACCCAGGGTATTCTTTAGGACATGTATGTTATCCACACCGATCTGGTGCTATCACGGTAATTAAAGGCCATCCCTTCGTCCCGGGGAGGCGAGCAATAACTTTAACCGACTGACCATATCATTCCTGTCCGTGCTTGAAACCATGCTGAAGGCTCAAGCCTTTTCCCACTGCTACGAACCACCATAATATATCTCAGTTCATGCCATCGTCGTCACAATTCTGGCGCTCGCCCTAAGACCCCAGTGATGAATCACGATATCCGGGTGATAGTCCATGTTGATTCTGGGCTCAGGAACCGAATGCCTGCCAATGCCGCTGAATATAGAGAAGATGAGGTTAGGGAGACGACTTACTTATCCCGAATGTGTCTATGGATGCCAACAAGGGTTGCCGGCCAAGAAAGGTCCTGGCAATGGACGCACCGCCAACAGAACGCGTCGAGCTGAACGCTATTCGAGGGACACGACTCCACGATCTCGGAAGGGACGATTTCGAAATCTTCAGGATAAGTCACACTGTCTCCGAACGAGGTATGCATGCCCATATGTTGGATCTAACGACGAAAAAATTCAGCATTGCACTTGCTCGAAGCCGAATACTTACAAATGAGCGCCATCCATACATGTTCTTCGATCCTCTGTCGACAAGAGGCGTCCTCTGACAGATGATGCAGAGATAATAATGCTCTAGAGAGTCAATATCCCGTACCACTGCACTAGCCGGGTCGAGCCCCGTCGCCCGTATCACAGTCATCATGAACGGCGACAGAGTATCATGTTTCACCAGATCATCCGCATTCCATGCACACCTCTTCTCCAATATAGAGACGCTCGCCGGAAAGAGATCCCGTGAACGCGTACAGCATTCATGCGCCAACATCTCTGGGTAGAAGAGCTCACGAGACGAGCACATTTTGCACGCAAAGACATTACAAGCCAGCTGGAGGAAGGCAACTTTTTCGTCCATGGTCTCCAGCTCTATGTGAGGAATATCGAGGATGCTGATAAGCTCGTCGTGCGTTCGCTGCATCCATTGCTGGTGAAATAACCCAAGCAGCGGAAGGAAACATTCCCGACTAACGGTAATGGCATCCGGAAGGTCGAGGATATCTTTGACAAGACGAAAAGTGCAGAAATCCATACTGGATGGGATAGCGGTGGCGGAGGGTGATCCGGGTGGGAGAGACGAATCAAATGCCGCCTTAGCAAGAGCTAAGCGGGATTCAACGACCGAGGCGTGTTCGCAAGCAACTATCAAAGAGCGTTTCCAGCCCCGACTAGCACACACATTAAAAACGGACTTGTATTCACGATATCGGGAGGCCTCTTCCAGCTGGACCTGCTTTTCGCTAGCCTCTCTGGCAAGCTCGATGAGAGGGGCAGAGATATTTGCCCAACCTACAAGACCGATGAGAAGTAGAGGTGATGACCAGCAGAAATACGCACCCTGCCGAGTGAGGAGTCGTGACTGCTTGACAAGAGGGTGGCGATGGAATTTAAAAATGAATTCAGAAGAGCTGAAAGCTTTTCCAAAGCCTTGTTCGTTTAATCTTTGTGTGATCCTGAGCGGTAATGGCTATCAACCAGAACTGACGAACAGGTGGACCATTCAACGTACGCAGCTGCTCTGTCGCGTTTCAGTCGGGCGATCTCTCGTTCGCGTTCTGCTTCCTTCTCTTGACACCATGCATTACCGACGGGAACAAACTGGTTCCCGGATTAGTATCAAGAATAAAGAGAGAAAGGGAATATCATGTACATTGGTTATTTCTTGAACGTATCTCCGCCTTTCTTGGCAATACACCTCTCTTTCATCCCCAGAAAGAGAGTGGTAATGAGCTTTAACAGTTTCAAATTCTCTCCGTAGAAGTTGGTAAGGTAAACGACCTCGCCGCCTTGCTTATAATTAAGATGAGTACTTTTTCCAACTTGAATACAGCGTACGACTCACTGTTTGTCATTTTGGTAGGCAATAATGTCATGATTAGCGAGAGCTCAACCGGGTTGGAGGCTATCTCAGGATGGGTTAAAACACTGGGCGCATGAATGAGCACTGCTCATATTGCACTGACAGATGGAGGACTTACGCCTTATCCTTGCACTTTGAGCAGATTCGTGTCCGGAATACGAAATCTATGTGCCGCACGATGCTCTTGCAGCAGAACTAGCGATAGTCTTAGATTGTATTGCGTCAGAAGATGATATGTAGACATACATGGCACATGTTCACGAATAATAAATTGGCCCAAGCTGGTTCCGAGAAACCGACTATCGGAGGAGGACAGTTCACGGTCTTACGCCCCGCTTTCCACATAGCGGTTGATGATCGGCTCATAAACGCCCGGCGGATGTCCTTGGAGGATCTTGAGAGCTGTAGAAGGTCTTGTGGAGCCAAATGGCTTGATATCTGCACCAGAAAGCCGTAGCGTTCAGTCTAAATCCCAAGTAACAACGGTAATCCCTACCTCCAGCCACACCTCTGGGGGCATATCAAGGATTCCCTCGAGTTTGCCTGCACGGGAACGTCTTGGAGCCATGGTGGTGGTGATGGAGATGGGTATCAAAACATCCGAACTATTTCACGACACGTGTCTCGTTCGTTCGAACAGGGAAGACTTAATCGATGATGATGTCGTAAGAGTTCATTTTAGTGGTGGTCCGTCGCTCATCTCCTTCGTCATGGGTGCACCTGACTGCCAAGTCCAAGTCAGGCTAATTAGAGAACGAGCAACTGCCACCGTTGCATTGAGTTCTGGCTGAATGGTTGTACATGATCTTGAAGAGAATGATCAAGGGGAAAAATGTGACCATTCAGTTGGCAGATAGCCTAGTACTTTCGACAAGGATCGTCCTGTAGAGAGTCGGTTCAATGATAGAAAGGCAGGATGCGTATCATGACAAATCACCTTTTCGATGCTGGATAACGAAGACCGTGATTCACCCATTAGGCTATGATTGCGGTAATAGTGTCTCGTCATTCCAGTCCATCAAACCACAGAACAATGTCATATATCGTTCACCAGTCATTGGCTGATGATGACGAATATCTATTTCGCTTTGATCGCTGCCAAGGAATGCTGATTTCATTCGAGCGTGATGAAGCGCAATGTGGAAATGGGACCAGTCTACCGTCGACCGATATGTGAAACAATAAGGAGCATCTGGACGCGTTGCGGCAAGGATATCCCATTTGAGGCTAGACGAGATAGATGGTGGTGTGGTGTGGTGTGTGTACCGGCGCAAACGGTCCCAATCAGGAACGGCCAGGTCCACAGCCCTGGTAATGATTGTAACATCGTCCTGAGCCCCTTCGCCTTCTTTGTATCCCATGGAGATACTTCCCAAATTTGTCATGCGTCAGAGAGACTTGTATGACAGAGCGCGGCCAACGCTATGAGATATCCAAATCATTAGACGCGAGTGAAAGGCATAGAAGTGCTCGTACTTGAGTTTGTCAATTCCCAGCGATTCCACGCTTCCAGGACCATGCTGTAGGTAAATATTCTTCGCCTTAGAGATAGCAATGAATAATGACTTTGTAGCACGAGGTAGACCCTAGGGAACTTCCTGGCGCAGGTAGTCGATACAATTCGCTTGTTGCCGCTCGTTCAACGTTGACGGTATCTAGCCGGCCGGCGGCCGGCTGAGAAGTGAAAACAAAACAAGGACGAATTGATAATACACCTCTGGCAGGGCGATTTGAAATGGAAGTAGACCTGTAAGGCCCCAATAAACAGCCATCAAACGGGCCTTGGAGACCCCCTTCAGCACGACGTTCCTCCTTATTAGTCCGAATTCCGAATTTCATCTTTACCCATATTGGGATTGAACCTCCGTTGACCTTCCCCGTGCCTCTATATTACGCGCCTTACGCGCCTGGCGTCGCGCACCTTTGTACACATCGGAACCTGTTAGTTGAGCTGTACAATTGGCCTAGGTAATATACTGTTGCTTCTCTGTTATATGCTTTCAAGCGGCACGTATTTTTGGTAATCTTTCGACCTTCCCTGACCTTCCTCCGATGCTCTCCCGTGCCGTTTCCTGGCTGTAAATCTTTGGGATTGAGCTCGGTTGTCACAACAACAGCGATAGAAGGTCACCTGAACATGTTTTAGGGTGCCGCGGCGTGTCTGTATTATCTTCCGGAACATCACCCGAACTTCTGGCTTCAACCTTCGAGCTTGCCGTACTTAATCTTGCACTTGGGGCATACAGCGTTCATTGATTTCCTACGCAAACTAACTTAGACTACCTATATATGGTACTGTAAAATGTATTTGGCCTCCCATATGCGCACGGATGGTGAATGAGCAGTCCAGTGACGTTCGGGTTTCAGTTGTTTCTATGCCCCATGTACAAAATATCCTGTATCTTCACCTTGGGGATGCATGATTAGAAGCGGAGGGTACAGTTACATTCAGAGAGTTATGCCCATCACAAACGACCCCGCAATGTTGTTGAAGGCTAATGTAACTACTTGATGGTGACAACTTGAATCCTTCGCATTTCACTACTTTTCATGAAGTTCAAGATCATGCAGGAAATGACAGAGATAGTGGTTCTAGCTCATGCTGGATTCATTCATCATGGGCAAGATATCAAGAATATTACCCTGTATTTATTCTCTGCCAAAATTGAGATCTCAGAAAGATATGCACCATTCCCTCTCCGGGTCATAGAAATGAAAGCTTTTAGCAGAAGGACCATCATGGTCTCTAAGTTCCCGGCCGAATCCTTTTGATACGGCTTACACAGATATGCAGAGTGTGCATACAGCAAGCCAAATTAATACTTGTATGATAATGGAAAAGGGAGAAACGAAGGACAAGGACAAGTGGTATAAGCCGCAGGAGTTCAAGCTGGAAGTTCGCGGAAGCTCGGAAAGACGCTCCGAAAAATAAGTATGGACAGACCATGGCTTGGAACATTCGCAGGAAACCTCCCATGAGTGTCGTTATTAACCCCCAGTTAAATCCCAAAGATTTACAGCCAGGAAACGGCATGGGAGAGCATCGGAGGAAGGTCAGGGAAGGTCGAAAGATTACCAAAAATACGTGCCGCTTGAAAGCATATAACAGAGAAGCAACAGTATATTACCTAGGCCAATTGTACAGCTCAACTAACAGGTTCCGATGTGTACAAAGGTGCGCGACGCCAGGCGCGTAAGGCGCGTAATATAGAGGCACGGGGAAGGTCAACGGAGGTTCAATCCCAATATGGGTAAAGATGAAATTCGGAATTCGGACTAATAAGGAGGAACGTCGTGCTGAAGGGGGTCTCCAAGGCCCGTTTGATGGCTGTTTATTGGGGCCTTACAGGTCTACTTCCATTTCAAATCGCCCTGCCAGAGGTGTGATAATACACACCTAGGCCTTGAAAGTTGTGATCCCTTTGGACTGCATGATAAACTCTTTCTTGCCATTGCAAGAGACCGTATTTTCGCGAGTGTTCAAATTGTTGACCAGCAGCAAAGAGTAGGTCAGTGGATTATCGGTGGCTGCACCACCGATGCTCAAAAGGCAAAGGTCCAACATTCTGAGGATACCAACGAGAAAGAGACTGTCGTCGCTAGGTGGATAAATGAAAGCAAAGAGAAGAGAAGGGCAAGCCTCAGGAGGCAGCCCTATGCCGGCGACCGCTAGAATGGAAGGAAGGACCCATTTGGATCCACAGTTAGGCCAACCGAGCCACGTGGTTCGGCGCCCTCCTTGTTTCCTGCTTTCACCATGCACGACTTGTTCCAGTACTATCTGTGGATGAAAATCATTTTCGTCGCTCACACGTCATTTTGAATTCGCATAGGCCCGATGCACCTGGCCTTTTGGTACGCCGGCGCTTCCCCGACAACAACCAGTGGCACTTCATGCATTTTTGGCCTTTTCACTGCCGGCCTTCCACGATTTTGGCAGACTGCACATCGTTGGAAAGAAACAAATTCAAGCTCACTGGCTGCCCTTGGTTGCTATGCCGCGGCAGTCGCTTTGAACGAGGAGAAGAATCTGTTCTGGATGCGCGCAATATATATGGTTGAGCTAGCGAAGAAATTGCAGATAATTCGTGCGTCAGCTTTTTGCTCGATCTCTCATCCTCGTGCTCATTGGTTTTGCAGCTCCAGTATCTGGCTCGATTCCCCAGCAATGCTACCACACGCCAGGAAATACTGTCGTTGTGTAGCTCAGCGCAG